>ONZH01011818.1:0-81755 GCA_900303285.1 Rhinella marina | reverse complement strand
CCCCGAGCCACAGCTGGGTGACATTGCTGCTTGGCGTGCAGGGGGCCCACTGTACGGAACCTGCTCCTGCAGACTGCCAGGTGGATCTTGCTGGTCACCATCACCGTCCTCCTCCACTGCCTGGTCTTCCTCCACCTGGCTGTCAGGCTGCAGCCCCATCAGCCTTCTCTGCTTCTCCTCTGCCATCCTCTGGAAACGCTCCTCGTTTAGGAGCTTCTCCTTGAAGGGGCCACTCTTCTCCCTCAGCACAGTCCTTCTTTCCTCTAATTCCCCAATTTCAGCTTGGAGCTGCTTGATTTGGCTTTGCAGCCCCGGCTTCTTTCTCCTGGGGGCCGTTTCGATACAGGCCCTCAGTCCTCGCAGCTCCTCCCGGAGCCTCCTCAAGGTCTTGCTCTCGTCTTCATATTCACGGAGGTGGCTCATGACCCGGGAGCCATAGGTGGAAATGGACTCCCGGGCCCTCATTACGCCCCAGCCTTCCTCCTCTAGATCTGCCTCACCTCCGTGAACACTCGGCTTTTGCTGGGCCCCGGAAGGGCCACTTTCACCTGAGCTGGCATTCAGGTCTTTTTTGCTGGATTCAGCCTTGCTCTTCCTGCTGTCCACAGACTCAGGGGAGACAGAAGCCACATTGCTGCGACTCCTGCCAGATCTTCTTACCCCTGAGTCCTCCATACAGGCCAAACGCTGGCTCCTCCTGTCCCCCGATGGCCTGCCGCTGGGAACAGGAGCCTGGGGCTTGCTTCCCTCGCTCATGCCTGAGAACCCACTCTCCCCCTGGGGAGGGAAGAATAGGCCTCAGGTGGATGGATGTTTCTCCAAACAGCTCAGGAGCAGCAACACGCAAAGCCACAGACGACCACACCCACAGATGATTGCAGCTCACAGACACCTGGTCCAGAGCTGCACTCACTATTCTGCTGGTGCAGTCACTATGTACATACATTACATATCCTGTACTGATCCTGAGTTACATCCTGTATTATACCCCAGAGCTGCACTCACTATTCTGCTGTTGCAGTCACTGTGTACATCAATTACGTATCCTGTACTGATCCTGAGTTACATCCTGTATTATACTCCAGAGCTGCACTCACTATTCTGCTGGTGCAGTCACTGTGTACATACATCACTTATCCTGTACTGATCCTGAGTTACATCCTGTATTATACCCCAGAGCTGCACTCACTATTCTGCTGGTGCAGTCACTGTGTACATACATCACTTATCCTGTACTGATCCTGAGTTACATCCTGTATTATACCCCAGAGCTGCACTCACTGTTCTGCTGGTGCAGTCACTGTACATACATTACTTATCCTGTACTGATCCTGAGTTACATCCTGTATTATACTCCAGAGCTGCACTCACTATTCTGCTGGTGCAGTCAATGTGTACATACATTACTTATCCTGTACTGATCCCGAGTTACATTCTGTATTATACTCCAGAGCAGCACTCACTATTCTGCTGTGCAGTCAATGTGTACATACATTACTTATCCTGTACTGATCCCGAGTTACATTCTGTATTATACTCCAGAGCTGCACTCACTATTCTGCTGTGCAGTCACTGTGTACATACATTACTTATCCTGTACTGATCCTGAGTTACATCCTGTATTATACTCCAGAGCTGCACTCACTATTCTGCTGGTGCAGTCACTGTGTACATACATTACTTATCCTGTACTGATCCTGAGTTACATCCTGTATTATACTCCAGAGCTGCACTCACTATTCTGCTGTGCAGTCACTGTGTACATACATTACTTATCCTGTACTGATCCTGAGTTACATCCTGTATTATACTCCAGAGCTGCACTCACTATTCTGCTGGTGCAGTCACTGTGTACATATATTACTTATCCTGTACTGATCCTGAGTTACATCCTGTATTATACTCCAGAGCTGCACTCACTATTCTGCTGGTGCAGTCACTGTATACATACATTACTTATCCTGTACTGATCCTGAGTTACATCCTGTATTATACTCCAGAGCTGCACTCACTATTCTGTTGGTGCAGTCACTGTACATACATTACTTATCCTGTACTGATCCTGAGTTACATCCTGTATTATACTCCAGAGCTGCACTCAGGTTCATTCTGAATGAGATCCGTGGTTTGGATGCAGCAGCTTTGTGTTCTCAGCCCTCGCCCTCTACACTCTCTATAGTCTGATGGTATAATGCGGGGGAGGAGGAGATAATGGCCTCCTTAAAATAGCGCTGATAAATGAATATTTCTAATTACAGGAACTGATACAAATAATTGGATTAAACAGACAATAGATTTAACATTTGAAAATTGCAATTACTTTTAATTATCTCTTATTTCAGTCGTTTACATTTCCTGCAATTTTCATTAATTAACTTTCATTAATGAAATTATAGTATTAAAGGGGTCGTCCGGAGGCAGAAAGCACGTGACCAGCGCTCCGGCTGGGTTTCCACTTTTTTATTCAGGTTTTGATGTCAGAAGTGGATGAGAAAGTTTCTCTCTTAGATACGAGGCCTCCATTTATGACCGGTTCCTGGATTCATAAAGATGGAAGATGGAAATCCCGTCTGATAGAAGGAAAGCGCTAATTAGAGGACATCATTAGCAAAGATGCCCTGATCCAAGTGGCGCATTGGTCATGTGTAGAGATGAGCGAGCACTAAAATGCTCGGGTGCTCGTTATTCGAGTCGAATTTTTCCCGATACTCGGGTGCTCGTTTCAAATAACGAACCCCATTGAAGTCAATGGGAGACTCGAGCATTTTTTTAGGGGACCAAGGCTCTGCCTAGGGAAGGCTGGGTGAAAACCTGGAAACCTCAGAAAATGATGGAAACACCACGGAAATGGACAGGAAACAGCAGGGGCAGCATGCATGGATGCCTCTGAGGCTGCCTAATCCCACCATTACCCCAAATTCTCAGGCAACAGCCTGGTGGTGACCCTCAAGGCAATTGTGCTCACCCAGACCATAAAAATTTAGCGTGGCCCTGTATGGCTGTGACTACAGAGTGACCGAGTTACAGTGCAGGAGCAGGCGAAGTACATAAAAATTTATCGAGGCCCTGTATGGCTGTGACTACAGAGTGACCGAGTTACAGTGCAGGAGCAGGCAAAGCACCTAAAAATTTATCGTGGCCCTGTATGGCTGTGACTACAGAGTGACCGAGTTACACTGCAGGAGCAGGCGAAGCACATAAAAATTTATCGAGGCCCTGTATGGCTGTGACTACAGAGTGATCGAGTTACACTGCGGGAGCAGGCGAAGCACATAAAAATTTACAGTGACCCTGTATGGCTGTGACTACAGAGTGATCGAGTTACAGTGCAGGAGCAGGTGAAGCACATAAAAATTTATCGAGACCCTGTATGGCTATGACTACAGAGTGACCGAGTTACACTGCAGGAGCAGGCGAAGCACATAAAAATTTATCGAGACCCTGTATGGCTGTGACTACAGAGTGATCGAGTTACACTGCGGGAGCAGGCGAAGCACATAAAAATTTATCGTGGCCCTGTATGGCTATGACTACAGAGTGACCGAGTTACACTGCAGGAGCAGGCGAAGCACATAAAAATTTATTGTGGCCCTGTATGGCTGTGACTACAGAGTGATCGAGTTACAGTGCGGGAGCAGGCGAAGCACATAAAAATTTATCGAGGCCCTGTATGGCTGTGACTACAGAGTGATCGAGTTACACTGCGGGAGTAGGCGAAGCACATAAAAATTTACAGTGACCCTGTATGGCTGTGACTACAGAGTGACCGAGTTACAGTGCAGGAGCAGGCGAAGCACATAAAAATTTATTGTGGCCCTGTATGGCTATGACTACAGAGTGATCGAGTTACACTGCAGGAGCAGGCGAAGCACATAAAAATTTATCGAGACCCTGTATGGCGGCGGTGACAACAGAGTGATCAAGTTAGACTGAGGTAGCAGGTGAACCACCCAAAAATTTAACAATTCCCTACTAATTCCCCACCCTCCGGCAAGGAAAAAACAACTATGCCCACAATATAGGTAAAAAAATTCTCAATTTATTAAAGACACATGATAATAAATATATAGCACAAACAAAATACTAGGAAAATAGCCAAAAAAATAGGTATGGTAACCTTAACAATTGATAGTGGAACCACGGGTCCCCCCTAAACGAAAGTACATCCACGCACACAGCCATATAAGGACATGGACAGTAATCATATCACAGAGGGACCCCCAATTATAATATATCCTCTACAGTGTAAATAACCAATGGGGGTCCACAACCAATCCTCTAATTAATCACGCATTGAATAGTAAAACAATGATATCTTACCCATGTCTATACAGGCTGATAGGGGGATGTCCGGGGGAACACCGCTGAAACACCCTCGACGCGCGTTTCACCTCAAAGGCTTGGTATGGAATCATGTTTTTATACACTTTCTTATGTATTTTATAGGCACTTAAAAAATCATGTATTAAGTTGTATTTTGTACATGCACTTTAATAATCATGTATTATCAAAATTTATATATTGTTGTATAATTGCATATTTGTTACACTCATGCATTTTTAGGTTTTGCATATGATATATAAAGTACGATATGGTTCCTTCTTTTGAAGGGATTTATATTGTAAGTTGGTACATCTTACTGTTTTTGACTTAGGCTGTAACACAGTGTTGAGGAATTTTGGTTGGATCGTTATGAATTTACTTTCGATCGGAACCATGCCTCTCTACTTCCTGTTTGGGTTGTTGCCGGGCAACTGGGGGCGGTGCGCATCACTTGGCTGCACTGTGCGTCTGGTCACGCGGGGACGCTGCCGTCGGCCTTGGAGGACGGACCGAGTCACTAGTCATGTGACTCGCTCCCTCCTCTGACGTCATGGGCGGCGCCGCCGGGATGACGAGACGCGCATCACCATGGGGGATGCGCAATTTAACCGCCCCTTGTAGTGTTTGGCGCCAAACAAAGTGTTATAAAAGGCCCTAGGTTTGTCATTATGGCACCTCCTGACGAAGCCTTTGAGGTGAAACGCGCGTCGAGGGTGTTTCAGCGGTGTTCCCCCGGACATCCCCCTATCAGCCTGTATAGACATGGGTAAGATATCATTGTTTTACTATTCAATGCGTGATTAATTAGAGGATTGGTTGTGGACCCCCATTGGTTATTTACACTGTAGAGGATATATTATAATTGGGGGTCCCTCTGTGATATGATTACTGTCCATGTCCTTATATGGCTGTGTGCGTGGATGTACTTTCGTTTAGGGGGACCCGTGGTTCCACTATCAATTGTTAAGGTTACCATACCTATTTTTTTGGCTATTTTCCTAGTATTTTGTTTGTGCTATATATTTATTATCATGTGTCTTTAATAAATTGAGAATTTTTTTACCTATATTGTGGGCATAGTTGTTTTTTTCGTTGCCGGAGGGTGGGGAATTAGTAGGGAATTGTTATGTTTTGGATTGCCCCTTCACCATTAGTGAGGAGGCTTTTTGTTGGTATATGACTCACCCAAAAATTTAGCCTGACACAGCATGGCGGTGACACCACCAATGCCTTTGTCCGACTGAGATTGCAGTC
This sequence comes from Rhinella marina, assembly GCA_900303285.1. Taxonomy (NCBI): domain Eukaryota; kingdom Metazoa; phylum Chordata; class Amphibia; order Anura; family Bufonidae; genus Rhinella; species Rhinella marina. The sequence goes on along the minus strand of ONZH01011818.1, from coordinate 76,178 downwards.
AAATGGCTGTAGGTGAGCCTCCAAGAATTTTTGGAGTGCCAGTAAGCCCTCTAAAAAATTACCTTTTGGGTCAGCGTTTGGCAATGAAGAGAAGGAGGAGGAGTAGAGAAGAGGAATCGGATACATAAGTAATGTTAATCTTTAGCTGCTTTCCCCCGGAGGAGATTTGAATTCCGGTGAAATCCAGGCTTTGTTCATTTTAATAAGCGTCAGCCTGTCAGCGCTGTCAGTTGATAGGCGTGTACGCTTATCGGTGATGACGCCACCAGCTGCACTGAATACCCGCTCTGACAGCACGCTAGCGGCAGGGCAGGCCAGCACCTCCAAGGTGTACAGCGCCAGTTCAGGCCACGTGTCCAGCTTTGAAACCCAGTAGTTGTATGGAGCAGAGTGATCGCTACGGACGTTGGTATGGTCAGCTAGGTACTCCCTCACCATCTTTCTGTACAACTCCCCCCTACTCTGCCTAGACTGGGGATAGGTGACAGTGTCTTGCTGGGGTGACATAAAAGTGGCAAAGGCCTTGGAGAGCGTTCCCCTGCCAGTGCTGGACAAGCTGCCTGCTCGCCTCCTCTCCCCCGCTACTTGGCCCACAGAACCATGCCCTCTGCCGCTAGCGGCGTCAGATGGGAAGGATTGTTTCAGCTTGTGCACCAGGGCCTGTTGATATCTATTCACTCTCATACTCCTTTCCTCTGCAGGGATGAGAGTGGAAAGGTTCTGCTTGTACCGTGGGTCCAGGAGAGTGAACACCCAGTAATCGGTGTTTGAAAAAATTCTTCTAACGCGAGGGTCACGGGATAGGCAGCCTAACATGAAGTCTGCCATGTGCGCCAGAGTCCCAACACGTAAGAATTCCCTCTCCTCACTGGCCTGACTCTCCATTTCCTCCTCCTCCTCCTCCTCTTCAGCCCATACACGCTCAAGAGTTAAGAAGGACTGAGCACTGGTACCCTCTACTGTCTCACCGACATTCTCCTCCTCTCCCTCCTCATCCTCATCCCCCTCCTCCGATACGCGCTGAGAAACAGACCGGAGGGTGCTCTGGCTATCAAGCGACGTATCTTCCTCCACCGTCTCTTGTGACAAGCGCAAAGCTTCCGACTTGATGCTGAGCAGTGATTTTTTTCAGCAGACAAAGCAGCGGGATGGTGAGGCTGATAATGGCGGCATCGCCGCTGACCATCTGTGTTGACTCCTCAAAGTTGCTCAACACCTGGCAGATATCAGACATCCACGTCCACTCCTCATTGTAGACTTGAGGAATCTGAGAGACCTGACTACCAGTTCTGGTGGAAGTTGACATCTGGCAGTCTACAATCGCTCTGCGCTGCTGGTAAACTCTGGATAACATGTTTAATGTGGAATTCCATCTCGTGGGCACGTCGCACAACAGTCGGTGAGCGGGCAGTTGTAGGCGGCGCTGCGCTGCCCTGAGAGTGGCAGCATCTGTGGTCGACTTGCGGAAATGCGCACAGATGCGGCGCACCTTGGTGAGCAAATCAGACAGATTGGGGTATGTCTTGAGGAACCGCTGAACTATGAGATTGAACACGTGGGCCAGGCATGGCACATGTGTCAGACTGCCGAGTTGCAGAGCCGCCACCAGGTTACGCCCGTTGTCACACACAACCATGCCTGGCTTGAGGTTCAGCGGTGCCAACCACACATCGGTCTGCGCCGTGATGCCCTGTAACAGCTCTTGGGCGGTGTGCCTTTTGTCACCTAAGCTCAGCAGTTTGAGCACCGCCTGCTGGCGCTTACCCACGGCACTGCTGCTGCGCCTAGAGCTACCGACTGAAGGCGCCGTGCCCTCGGATGGTAATTCGGAGGAGGAGGTGGAGGAGGGGTTGGAGGAAGAGGCATACTACGTCTGAGAGACCGTGACCGAGGTAGGCCCCGCAATCCTCGGTGTGGGCAGTACATGAGCGGCCCCAGGGTCATTCTCGGTCCCAGCCTCCACCAAGTTAACCCAATGTGCCGTCAGTGAGATGTAGTGTCCCTGCCCGGCAGCACTTGTCCACGTGTCCGTGGTTAGGTGGACCTTATCACTAACCGCGTTGGTCAGGGCACGGATGATGTTCTCTGACACGTGCTGGTGTAGGGCTGGGACTGCACATCGGGAAAAATATGGCGGCTGGGGACCAAGTACCGAGGGGCAGCCACCGCCATGAGATTGCAGAAAGCCTCAGTCTCTACCAGTCTATAGCGCAGCATCTCCAGGCTCAACAATTTGGAGATGTGGACGTTGAGGGCTTGTGCATGTGGGTGGCTGGAATTGTATTTGCGCTTGCGCTCAAATGTCTGCTGCAAAGACAGCTGAACGCTGCGCTGGGACACATTGGTGGAGATTGTGGAGGATCGTGGAGGTGAAGGGGTGGTTGTAGGGCGGGAGGCGCTCGTGCCGGGGTCCTGGGCGGGGGGTGGACTCGCCGAGCCAGCATGTGACACAGGGGAAGGGGCAGTGGTGTGACCTGCAGGAGGTGAACGGCCTTGGTTCCACTGAGTCGAGTGGAATTCCGATTCCTCACTCTGCTCCCCCCTCGGACTTACTGCCCTGACAACAACGTCACTGTCTGACAACCGTGTCTCATTATCATCATCATCATTATCATCCGACACCTCTTCACGCACTACTTGCATTAAGTCCACACTCTCATCACCCACAGTCTGTGAAAGTTCTAAATTTTGGGCATCGGGACAGAGCAACCTGAGCAGTGGTTTGTGTCTCTGGGTAGGGTCCTGAAAAGAGTTCCTGTGAGTATGCCTGATCTGAATCCATGCTTTCCGTGGGGGGGGGAGGCTGGGGGGAAGGAGGTTGAGCTGGAGGAGACAGAGGTCTACTCCCTTGGCTAGCGTGGGTGGACTGCGTGGAAGACTGGGTGGTGGATAAATTACTGGACGCATTGTCCGCTATCCACGTCATCACCTGTTCGCACTGTTGTGGTTTCAATAGTGGTGTACCACGTGACCCAGTAAGTTGCGAGATGAAGCTAGGGAGTGAAACTCTGCGGCGTTCCACTGCTCCCTCATCAGCATGTACTGTGTCACCCTGCCCAGGACCACGGCCTCTGCCCCCTACATCACTTGGACGCCCACGCCCTCATCCTCGACCCTTAGCCCTTGGGTTCAACATTTTGTATATTCACCAAACTGTCAAGTTAATATCTGAGGCCAAAACCGTATTCAGTAGAAGTAGAATTACTATCTGAGGCAAAAAAAATGTAGTCTTTAGACTCCAGCTATTGCACCGCAAACCACTCAATTTTGCACTGGACTGTAGTTTATATAACTGAGAATAAAAACGTATTCTCTAGACTGCGGCTAGTGTATCGCACACCTCACAATTGTTCACTGGACTGTAGTTTATATAACTGAGTGACAAAATGTTTTCCCTAGACTGCACTACAGATCCCAGCAAGCCAAGGTACAGCAGCAGCAAAAATGAGTACTGAGAGGACTTTGGGCAATTTCATTGGGGTCTGTGTGGACCATGTGCTGTCCCCTTTCTGCCACCAGTGCACAGTGTGCAGCCAAGATGGTGGTAGCTGCACTACAAGTCCCAGCCAGCAGCCGAGAGGAGGACAAAAAAAATGTTGTTGTAGCCCTTAGAAGGAGCGTTGGGTTCTTTGTGGATGATTCCTGCCTAACCAGATTCTAATTTCACGCCCTAACAGTGTGCAGCCAAGATGGCGGTAGCTGCACTACAAGTCCCAGCCAGCAGCCAGAAGGAGACCAAAAAAAAAGGTGCTTGTAGCCCTTAGAAGGGCTGTTGGGTTCTTTGTGGGTGATTCCGGCCTAACCAACATCAACAACAAATTCAGGCCCTAACACTCTCCCTGACAGACAGCAGCTCTATCCCTAATCTCATGCAGACGGCGTCTGACGCGAGCAGCGCGGGACCAGATTCTTATATTCCCAGGTCATCTGATCTGGTCAGCCAATCCCTGCTATCGACTTGTAGGGGCCCCACGTGATGCTAGGAGGTACCAAAGACTCTCCTGCATGTTGATTGGCTGAAAAAAAGCTGGCTAACATGCAGGAAGAGGAAGTTGCCATTTCCTCGAGGATCGCGATATGCTCGTCCGAGTAGCGAGCATATGCGAATACCCTAATGCTCGAACGAGCACCAAGCTCGGACGAGCATGTTCGCTCATCTCTAGTCATGTGATGCCTGGAGTTAAAGGGGGTTATCCGATGACTAATGTAAAACATCATAACCAGACATCATATAGCACATGACAACCTCTTTCTAACAAAGCTAGAACCAGTCTTGTACCTCACATGGATCCAGAGATCTCCACATTCATTGCTCTGCTAGATTTATATCAAGCTGACAGCTCGAGGGGAGTATCTTTTCTGCTGCAGCTCAGGGGGCGTGCCCATGCTCTCCCTATCAAAGCTCAGGGGGCGTGTCTCAGCTCTCCCTATCACAGCTCTGGGGGCGTGTCTCAGCTCTCCCTATCACAGCTCAGGAGGCATGTCTCAGCTCTCCCTATCACAGTTCAGGGGGCGTGTCTCAGCTCTCCCTATCATAGCATTTTAGCTGCAGATTAGTTTAAACACGCTCAATGCCAAGTGGTCACTGGAGTGGTGTAAAGCATGTCCTCACTGGAGCAGCGCAGAGGAGTTTGGAGGAGTCTTCCTCTCTGTCCATAGCTGCCATGCTGCTTCTTGTAGTGACGCTGGAGGAGAACAGGAGCAGTGCGGGGGCCAGTTGCCCAATTGTTCCTAGAAAGTTACCATGCTGAGCAGCCAATCCTGATGCCCATAGAGATGGGCATTCAGTCAAACAGGGTTCTGGTTGGGCATCTAATCAGGCAGCTGAGTGGGCTATCAAAGACGGGGGACACCAAATCAATCAGGGCTCTCGCCCTGCACCCGATCGGAGAGAGGAGGCACCAAGTCAATCAGGGCTCTGTCCCTGTGCCTTATTGGAGAGAGGAGGCGCCAATTCAATCAGGGCTCTGGCCCTACACCTGATCGGAGAGAGGAGGCACCAAGTCAATCAGGGCTCTGGCCCTACACCTGATCGGAGAGAGGAGGCACCAAGTCAATCAGGGCTCTGGCTCTGCCCCTGACCGTAGAGAGGAGGCGCCAAGTCAATCAGGGCTCTGGCTCAGTGCCCGATCGGAGAGAGGAGGCGCCAAATCAATCAAGGCTCTGGCCCTACACCTGATCGGAGAGAGGAGGTGCCAAGTCAATCAGGGCTCTGTCCCTGCATCCAATCAGAGAGAGGAGGCGCCAAGTCAATCAGGGCTCTGGCCCTACACCTGATCGGAGAGAGGAGGCGCCAAGTCAATCAGGGCTCTGGTCCTACACCTGATCGGAGAGAGGAGGCACCAAGTCAATCAGGGCTCTTTCCCTGCATCCAATTGGAGAAAGGAGGTGCCAAGTCAATCAGGGCTCTGGCCCTACACCTGATCGGAGAGAGGAGGCACCAAGTCAATCAGGGCTCTGGCCCTACACCTGATCAGAGAGAGGAGGCACTAAGTCAATCAGGGCTCTGGCCCTACACCTGATCGGAGAGAGGAGGCACCAAGTCAATCAGGGATCTGTCCCTACGCCTGATCGGAGAGAGGAGGCACCAAGTCAATCAGGGCTCTGGCCCTACACCTGATCAGAGAGAGGAGGCACTAAGTCAATCAGGGCTCTGGCCCTACACCTGATCAGAGAGAGGAGGCACTAAGTCAATCAGGGCTCTGGCCCTACACCTGATCAGAGAGAGGAGGCGCCAAGTCAATCAGGGCTCTGGCTCAGCGTCCAATCAGAAGGATGAGTTGGGATTTGAATCCAGTACTGACTCTAAGTCAGTGCCTTTGATTTTAGAGGTGTCTTGGCTCCTCATTTGTGCTACTTTCAGCTCCTGCTTAGAACTCTTGGTGAACTGACTTTGGTTTGTCTCTGGATTAACCCCTTCTCTACTTATTTGACTCTCACTGACTCTCCTTGTTCTTACCGACTACCCTGCTGCACCCCTTGGTCAGTCTGGTCGGTCTGCTACCAGTGAGCTTGCACTTGCTTTCTGCCTCCTTACTTCTCAGATTCACTTAATCCCTAGCAGCCACGTCCATCAGCTTTGGTGAAGAACCTGGGAGTAGCTTTAGTTTCTACCGACCAGAGTGGTGAAGGAAGACAGGAGGCAGATTTTTGAGTTTGCAGGATGGGGTTCCAGACGGTGACCTGTTAAGCTTTCTTACACTCAATGCCAAGCAGTGGCTGGAGTGGTGTAAAGCATGTTGGAGCAGCTGCAGATAATCAGCTTGCTCAGCATCACCTGTGCCGACACCCCGATGTCAGGCGCCTCACTAACAGTCGTAACATGGTGCACCTGGCATTCAGCCATTTGTTTTAAAAGTAATGTCTTACACACCCCTGTAGATTAATGATACAAGAAACACGTAGAGCAGGGATGGCCAACCTGAGGCTGTTGCAAAACTACAAATCCCAGCATGCCCAGACTGCCTACAGCTAGCAGTCTACAGCAGGGCATGGTGGGAGTCATTGGTAATCTTTGTTTATTTGAATTATCAGAACCAAGGGAGAATGTTAGCAAATATGTATATTATGGGGGCTCCATGAATGGTGGTGCCCACCTGACAGTTCATACTCACTGTAATGTGGTTTCCTTGGCAACGTCTTGTAGAGTATTGCTATTTTATCACAGTAGCGTGCGAGTGTTTAGGTGTGTAACCAGTGACTATGGCTCCAGCAGACAGGTTACCCCCGTATCTGATGTGTAGCTGGAGTAGCGATCAGTGTATTTTTCTGTTTATTTGTAGCCTTGTTTATGGTCCCTGCAATGTTATGTCTTTGTTGAGACAACAGATATACAAGGGGATACATTGTTGTTTTCTTCTACCAAATACAAATTGAATACATTTTCAACCCTCTAGTTGGCCGGGTCTCTGCTCTGACGATCTTCGAATGCCTTCCATTATAGTTTCTTAAGCTCATCATCAGATCTGAGAAAGTCAGCACGCTCAATGCCAGGTGGTGGCTGGACTGATGTAAAGCACATAATGACTGGATAAGCTGGAGATAAGCTTAAAATCAGCATGCTCAATGCCAAGTGGTGGCTGAAGTGGTGTAAAGCATGTTGTCACTGGATTGTGGAGGAGCTATAGATACAGTATATACTGCATCCTTTAACCTGAAAACGGTTTGGCTAGAAGACTCTACAGAGTCTACATAATCTCCACATTCTCAGCTTTTAACCCCACAAGGACTGTAAGGACTACCTCAGTCGAGTCCCCGGACCATGGTGACCAGAATAGTCACCAGTAAGTGAAGGCATAGCAATGCAGTCAGTAGACTAGCCAATGGTCCTCACAGGAGGACGGTCTGGTAGCGAAAAGCCAGTTGACAAGACAAAAATGGAGTCAGCCGATAAGGCAAGGTCAACGCCAGGAGATAAACAAGGAGTATGGAAACCTCCTGGGCCAAATCCAGGAAAGAAGCCAGGGTCAGAATCAAGATATCTATGGAAACAGAAGCCAGGCAAGGAAATAGAGACAGGAAGTCAGACTGGACCACCAGTGGGGAGTAAGAGGAGGAGAGTAGCATCCTGCTCCCTCTTCCCCTCTCACAGCATACAGCCTATTACACATATTGATGAAGAAACACAGCAGCTGCATCCCGCTCCTTCTTCTCTTCTATTTCACTGTATTAATAATACGGAACATTTAGAGAAATCCTGATTCACCCTCCTCCCCTCTCACAGCCTATTACACATACTGAGGAAGAAACATGGCAGCTTCATCCCCCTCCTCCCTTTCCAACATTACTGTATTACTGTAGAAGAAATTGTTTGATTACTGAGGAGATAAATGAACATTTACAGAATCCTGCTGCCCTCCTGTCACAGCATACAACCTATTACACATGCTGAGGAAGATACACTGCAGATCCATCCCTCTCCCACCTCTCTACTGTTTTACTGTATTACTAATGATGACTTTTTTTTTTTTGGTTGAGCTGGTAAGGAAACATTTAGAGAAATCCTGATGCACCCTCCTCCCCTCTCACAGCATACAGCCTATTATACATACTGAGGAAGAAACATGGCAGCTGCATCCCCCTCCTCCCTCTCTTCTACTTTTCTGTATTAATATAGATGACATTTTTTGGTAACTGAGAAGGAAAGGGAACATTTAAAGAAATCCTGCAGGCAGGGAGAGGTGATCTACAGGCGGCTGGGGGTTGAGAGGACGCCACATTCCCTGTACCCACTTTTATGGCTGTTACAACAGGCGCAGTGTAATTTCTACAGATATCCCGCATCATCTGGCATCAAACATCAATCACACGATGTCTATCCGGCTTCCTGTATATAGTAACCTGGTGCTGGGTCTGCAACGCTCCACACGTCCACAGTCACTTTTATTATATTAATGTTTATTGACATTAAGTGGAAAGTGGCGAAAATCTGAATAATATTCCCCTTCCAGGAACCTTAACCATCCACAGCGCCTGCAGATCCATCCGTCCTCTCTGCAGCAGCTCTATTAGGTCTGGAGTCCATCCAAGGAGCAGTAAAAATCAATTGGTTGAATTCTTCGGATACATTTGGTTCCTTTTAAGACGCCGGCCACTTTAAAATGTATCAAAGACGAGAAGTTAACCGCTTGATTTGTCCCCGGGGCAGGAATGGCCGCTCGGCCTCCGTAATGTGGTCGTATATCACCTGCTCTGATGGCACGTTCAGCTTCTGCAGCGCTCAGTGTCTCAGGATTGACATTACAAGGGGACATCATGGACGCCATAAATATTTGGCTTTGTTAGAACATAGCAGAGCCGTTCACATTACACCGCGGAGCCGGCTCCAGCTGCGCTTCATTGCTTGCGGATATGGGAAATGTCGCTGTATTGATGTAAATGGTGAAATGTGTTCTTCTGCCCAACCGTACATGCTTCCAGGGTGCAATATTCTATATATCATGACTGATATAGCTGCAGCCCGTACACAGCAACTGAACTTTATAGAATCAAGTTACAAAATTGTAACAGATCAAAACTCTGAAAAAATAGAAATACATTTAATCCAGTCAGAGCCGTGTCTACAAGGTGCTCAGAGCCGCGTCTACAAGGTGCTCAGAGCCACTTCTACAAGGTGCTCAGAGCCGCGTCTACAAGGTGCTCAGAGCCGCGTCTACAAGGTGCTCAGAGCCGCGTCTACAAGGCGCTCAGAGCGGTGTCTACAAGGCGCTCAGAGCCGCGTCTACAAGGCGCTCAGAGCCGCGTCTACAAGGTGCTCAGAGCCGCGTCTACAAGGTGCTCAGAGCCGCGTCTACAAGGTGCTCAGAGCCACTTCTACAAGGTGCTCAGAGTCGTGTCTACAAGGTGCTCAGAGCCGCTTCTACAAGGTGCTCAGAGTCAGAGTCGTGTCTACAAGGTGCTCAGAGCAACGTCTACAAGGTGCTCAGAGCCGCTTCTACAAGGTGCTCAGAGTCGTGTCTACAAGGTGCTCAGAGCCACGTCTACAAGGTGCTTAGAGCCGCATCTACAAGGTGCTCAGAGAGGTGTATACAAGGTGCTCAGAGCGGCGTATACAAGGTGCTCAGAGCAGTGTATAGAAAGTGCTCAGAGAGGTGTATACAAGGTGCTCAGAGCAGTGTATACAAGGTGCTCAGAGAGGTGTATACAAGGTGCTCAGAGCCGTGTCTACAAGGTGCTCAGAGCCGCATCTACAAGGTGCTCAGAACGGGGTATACAAGGTGCTCAGAACGGGGTATACAAGGTGCTCAGAGCGGTGTATACAAGGTGCTCAGAGCGGTGTATACAAGGTGCTCAGAACGGGGTATACAAGGTGCTCAGAGAGGTGTATACAAGGTGCTCAGAGCGGTGTATACAATTTGCTCACAGCCGCGTCTACAAGGTGCTCAGAGCGGGTATACAAGGTGCTCAGAGCGGTGTATACAAGGTGCTCAGAGCCGCGTCTACAAGGTGCTCAGAGCCGCGTCTACAAGGTGCTCAGAGCCGCGTCTACAAGGTGCTCAGAGCCGCGTCTACAAGGTGCTCAGAGCCACATCTACAAGGTGCTCAGAGCGGTGTATACAAGGTGCTCAGAGCCGCGTCTACAAGGTGCTCAGAACGGGGTATACAAGGTGCTCAGAGACGCGTCTACGAGGTGCCTCATGGGTAGTTCTTCCAAAGATTTTTTTCTTTCCTCATTCTTCTCCATCTTCGGCTACAGAACGGCTAAGTGACCAAGCCTGACGTCACACACTGAGCAGGAAGTTCAGGAGAGGGACAGGACTTAACCACACTGACTCAAATACTGGGCAGAATGATCTGCCTGCAGTGCTATACAGAAGTGCAGAGAAGTGGTGAAGGACCTGAGTGACATCACCGTGTGGGCGGAGCTCCCTTGCTGGGTGTATGTATATGAGAGGTTATTGTTTCCCTCTGTAAGTTTTCAACTACTAGGAGCTGTAATTATTGCCTTATACTCACTCCCTGTAATGTATTCCATAATAACACCCTAGAAATGCTGGGAGTTGTAGTTCACTCCTAGCTCTCTATATAATGAGCACTGATGCCCCATAATAACAGTCTGATCATGCTGGGAGTTGTAGTTCTGTCCTCTTATACCCCTCTCCCTGTAATGTCTACTGATGCCCCATAATACAAATTCTGAACATGCTAGGAGTTGTAGTTTTCTTCTCTTGTACCCCTCTCCATGTAATAGCCACTGATGGGCCATAATAACAGTCTGGACCTCCTGGGAGTTGTAGTTCTCTCCTCTCATATCCCTCTCCCTATAATATCCAGTAATGCCCCATAATACCAGCCTAACATGCTTGAGTAATAATTATTATCACAAGAGCGGAAGATCTGATAGATGTCTGACAGATGGGGAAGGTTTCCATCAGACAGAACTGGTCTGAGTTATCATATATATCGGAGTGGGGACAGGGATTCATCTTTTGTAGATTTAGTATTCTGTAGTCTATTACATAGAGGTAACCCAGCATTCACAGGGACCTGAGAGGGAGATCTGCCTAGCTATGGCACTATTAAGGAGGGGGAGGGGGGGACCTTGGTAGATTTAGTATTCTGCATACTCCATTACAGATCCATATGGCAGTAATTTAACTTACCCATGAACCTGAAGCGCAAATCTTCCTTTCCATGGCACCCATGAACCTTAGGAATGGGGAGGGGGGTTCTTGGGTGATTCAGTATTCTGCAGTCTATTATATCTCCACATGGTTGTAAATAAATGTATTTGTACTATTAGTAACTAGGAGATTCCTTTTAACAATGGTTGTCCAGACTAAACCCAGCCTATGACTCCTAGTTTATTCAGTCATGGCCAAAAGTTTTGAGAATGATACAAATATTAATTTTTACAAAGTCTGCTGCTTCAGTTTTTATAATGGCAATTTGCATATACTCCAGAATGTTATAAAAGAGTGATCAGCTTAACAGCAATTACTTGCAAAGTCAATATTTGCCTAGAAAATGAACTTTATCCCCCAAAACACATTTCAACATCATTGCAGCCCTGCCTTAAAAGGACCAGCTAACATCGTTTCAGTGATTGCTCCATTAACACAGGTGTGGGGTGTTGATGAGGACAGGGCTGGAGATCAATCTGTCATGATTAAGTAAGAATGACACCACTGGACACTTTAAAAGGAGGCTGGTGCTTGGCATCATTGTTTCTCTTCTGTTAACCATGGTTATCTCTAAAGAAACACGTGTAGTCATCATTGCACTGCACAAAAATGGCCTAACAGGGAAGAGTATCGCAGCTAGAAAGATTGCACCTCAGTCAACAATCTATCGCATTATCAAGAACTTCAAGGAGAGAGGTTCCATTGTTGCCAAAAAGGCTCCAGGGCGCCCAAGAAAGACCAGCAAGCGCCAGGACCATCTCTTAAAAGTGTTTCAGCTGCGGGATCGGGCTACCAGCAGTGCAGAGCTTGCTCAGGAATGGCAGCAGGCAGGTGTGAGTGCATCTGCACGCACTGTGAGGCGGAGACTCTTGGAGCAAGGCCTGGTCTCAAGGAGGGCAGCAAAGAAGCCACTTCTCTCCAGAGAAAACATCAGGGACAGACTGATATTCTGCAAAAGGTACAGGGAGTGGACTGCTGAGGACTGGGGGAAAGTCATTTTCTCTGATGAATCCCCTTTTCGATTGTTTGGGACATCTGGAAAACAGCTTATTCGGAGAAGACGAGGTGAGCGCTACCACCGGTCTTGTCTCATGCCAACTGTAAAGCATCCTGAAACCATTCATGTGTGGGGTTGCTTCTCAGCCAAGGGAATCGGCTCTCTCACAGTCTTGCCATGAATAAAGAATGGGACCAGAATGTCCTCCGAGAGCAACTTCTCCCAACCGTCCAAGAGCAGTTTGGCGATCAACAATGCCTTTTCCAGCATGATGGAGCACCTTGCCATAAAGCAAAGGTGATAACTAAATGGCTCAGGGAACAAAACATAGAGATTTTGGGTCCATGGCCTGGAAACTCCCCAGATCTTAATCCCATTGAGAACTTGTGGTCAATCATCAAGAGACGGGTGGACAAACAAAAACCTACAAATTCTGACAAAATGCAAGCATTGATTGTGCAAGAATGGACGGCTATCAGTCAGGATTTGGTCCAGAAGTTGATTGAGAGCATGCCAGGGAGAATTGCAGAGGTCCTGAAGAAGAAGGGTCAACACTGCAAATATTGACTTGTGCATTAACTCATTCTAACTGTCAATATAAGCTTTTGTTACTCAGAATATGATTGCAATTATATTTCTGTATGTGATAAAAACATCTGACAAACACACAGAAAAACCAGAGGGCAGCAGATCATGTGAGAATAGAAGATTTGTGTCATTCTCAAAACTTTTGGCCATGGCTGTAGGCACCAACATGAGAAGAGAGAACAATGCACAGAGAGAACAATGCACCGCTTTTCTATTGTATTTTTCATGGTCTGCAGTTATAATATCTATTGAAGCAAAAACAAATAACAAGAACACATGAGAATATGATGTTTTGTTGGTTGTTCTTTATTCTTTTGGTGTTAAGATTCTGTCTTTAGTTCCCCTTTAAAGGAAATATGTCCTTCCTAAAACTGCAATGTTTGTCATGTAAAAAATATTCTAATTTTCTTTAGAATGTAGGAAAATATAAATTATTTTAATTATTAAAAAAAGTTTGAAAATGATCAATTTCTGCAGTACCACCATTGACCACAAGGGACAATGTTCAACCCTTTATCCCAGCATGGTGTCATTTATTGAGTACATTGGAAGGGGCAAACAAAAGGTTTTAAAGAGGAGATTTAAAAAGAGAGAATCTTCCTGGTGGTTCAGGATAGGGACTAGGAAAAGCCTAATGTATACAAATTTACAGCCACCACCAGGGGGAGCTCACTACATACAGATTATACAGCCATCACTAGAGGGAGCTCACTACATACAGATTATACAGCCATCACTAGAGGGAGCTCACTACATACAGATTATACAGTCACCACTAGAGGGAGCTCACTACATACAGATTATACAGCTACCACTAGAGGGAGCTCACTACATACAGATTATACAGCCACCACTAGAGGGAGCTCACTACATACAGATTATACAGCCACCACTAGAGGGAGCTCACTACATACAGATTATACAGCCACCACTAGAGAGAGCTCCCTACATACAGATTATACAGCCACCACTAGAGGGAGCTCACTTCATACAGATTATACAGCCACCACTAGAGGGAGCTCACTACGTACAGATTATACAGACAGCACTAGAGGGAGCTCACAACATACATATTATACAGTCACCACTAGAGGGAGCTCACTACATACAGATTATACAGCCACCACTAGAGGGAGCTCACTACATACAGATTATACAGACACCACTGGGGGGAGCTCACTACATACAGATTATACAGCCACCACTAGAGGGAGCTCACTACATACAGATTATACAGCCATCATTAGAGGGAGCTCACTACATACAGATTATACAGCCACCACTAGAGGGAGCTCACTACATACAGATTATACAGCCACCACTAGAGGGAGCTCAATACATACAGATTATACAGCCACCACCAGAGGGAAGTCACTAAATACAGATTATGCAGCCACCACTAGAGGGAGCTTACTACGTACAAATTATGCAGCTACCACTAGGGGGAGTTCACTACATACAGATTATACAGCTACCACTAGAGGGAGCTCACTACATACAGATTATACAGCCACCACTAGAGGGAGCTCAATACATACAGATTATACAGCCACCACTAGAGGGAGCTCACTACATACAGATTATATAGCCACCAGTAGAGGGAGCTCACTACATACAGATTATACAGCCACCACTAGAGGGAGCTCACTACATACAGATTATACAGCCACCACTAGAGGGAACTCACTACATACAGATTATACAGCCACCACTAGAGGGAGCTCACTACATACAGATTATACAGCCACCACTAGAGGGAGCTCACTACATACAGATTATACAGACAGCACTAGAGGAAGCTCTCTCCTTCTTGTACATAGGAGCAGTATTATAGTAGTTATATTCTTGTACATAGGGGCAGTATTATAGTAGTTATATTCTTGTACATAGGAGCAGTATTATAGTAGTTATATTCTTGTACATAGGAGCAGTATTATAGTAGTTATATTCTTGTACATAGGAGCAGTATTTTAGTAGTTATATTCTTGTACATAGGAGCAGTATTATAGTAGTTATATTCTTGTGCATAGGGGCAGTATTATAGTAGTTATATTCTTGTACATAGGAGCAGTATTATAGTAGTTATATTCTTGTACATAGGAGCAGTATTATAGTAGTTATATTCTTGTGCATAGGGGCAGTATTATAGTAGTTATATTCTTGTACATAGGAGCAGTATTATAGTAGTTATATTCTTGTATATAGGAGCAGTATTATAGTAGTTATATTCTTGTACATAGGGGCAGTATTATAGTAGTTATATTCTTGTACATAGGAGCAGTATTATAGTAGTTATATTCTTGTACATAGGGGCAGTATTATAGTAGTTATATTCTTGTACATAGGAGCAGTATTATAGTAGTTATATTCTTGTATATAGGAGCAGTATTATAGTAGTTATATTCTTGTACATAGGAGCAGTATTATAGTAGTTATATTCTTGTACATAGGAGGCAGTATTATAGTAGTTCTATTCTTGTACATAGGACGCAGTATTATAGTAGTTCTATTCTTGTACATAGGAGCGGTATTATAGTAGTTATATTCTTGTACATAGGAGCAGTATTATAGTATTTATATTCTTGTACATAGGAGCAGTATTATAGTAGTTATATTCTTGTATATAGGAGCAGTATTATAGTAGTTATATTCTTGTACATAGGAGCAGTATTATAGTAGTTATATTCTTGTACATAGGAGGCAGTATTATAGTAGTTCTATTCTTGTACATAGGACGCAGTATTATAGTAGTTCTATTCTTGTACATAGGAGCGGTATTATAGTAGTTATATTCTTGTACATAGGAGCAGTATTATAGTATTTATATTCTTGTACATAGGAGCAGTATTATAGTAGTTATATTCTTGTATATAGGAGCAGTATTATAGTAGTTATATTCTTGTACATAGGAGCAGTATTATAGTAGTTATATTCTTGTACATAGGAGGCAGTATTATAGTAGTTCTATTCTTGTACATAGGACGCAGTATTATAGTAGTTCTATTCTTGTACATAGGAGCGGTATTATAGTAGTTATATTCTTGTACATAGGAGCAGTATTATAGTATTTATATTCTTGTACATAGGAGCAGTATTATAGTAGTTATATTCTTGTACATAGGAGGCAGTATTATAGTAGTTATATTCTTGTACATAGGAGGCTGTATTATAGTAGTTATATTCTTGTACATAGGAGCAGTATTATAGTAGTTTTATATTCTTGTACATAGGGGCAGTATTATAGTAGTTATATTCTTGTACATAGGAGCAGTATTATAGTAGTTATATTCTTGTATATAGGAGCAGTATTATAGTAGTTATATTCTTGTACATAGGACGCAGTATTATAGTAGTTCTATTCTTGTACATAGGAGCAGTATTATAGTATTTATATTCTTGTACATAGGAGCAGTATTATAGTAGTTATATTCTTGTACATAGGAGCAGTATTATAGTAGTTATATTCTTGTACATAGGAGGCAGTATTATAGTAGTTATATTGCTGTACATAGGAGCAGTATTATAGTAGTTATATTCTTGTACATAGGAGCAGTATTATAGTAGTTATATTCTTGTACATAGGAGCAGTATTATAGTAGTTATATTCTTGTACATAGGAGCAGTATTATAGTAGTTATATTCTTGTACATAGGAGCAGTATTATAGTAGTTATATTCTTGTATATAGGAGCAGTATTATAGTAGTTATATTCTTGTACATAGGAGCAGTATTATAGTAGTTATATTCTTGAACATAGGAGGCAGTATTATAGCAGTTATATTCTTGTACATAGGAGCAGTATTATAGTAGTTATATTCTTGTATATAGGAGCAGTATTATAGTAGTTATATTCTTGTACATAGGAGCAGTATTATAGTAGTTATATTCTTGTATATAGGAGCAGTATTATAGTAGTTATATTCTTGTATATAGGAGCAGTATTATAGTAGTTATATTCTTGTACATAGGAGCAGTATTATAGTAGTTATATTCTTGTACATAGGAGCAGTATTATAGTAGTTATATTCTTGTACATAGGAGCAGTATTATAGTAGTTATATTCTTGAACATTGGAGGCAGTATTATAGTAGTTATATTCTTGAACATAACACCTACATATTTAACATAACCAAGAAGGCTCACCAGAGATAATCAAGACCAGAGAGAGGACCAGGGATGGCGTTACCCCGACGCGCGTTTCGGCGTGTCCTCCGTCCCTGAATTATACTGCCACCACTAGAGGAAGCTTACATACAGATTATACATCGGTGTGGGTCCTTCAACTGGGATCCCCACTGATCACGGGAAGGGGGCCCTCATACCTTCTGTAGGACCCTTGTAGCTCTCCTAAAATGACCTGAGCAGCTGGTTGCACAAGCGCAAGGCCGATCCTCTAATTTCTATGGGAGTTCCGGACATTGCACATAGAGCGCTTATCTATCTCCGGAACTCCCATAGGAATGAATGGAACGGCCGCTCCATTCATATTATATTATATATGCTCAAAAACAAGTGTGCCCGGGCTGTGAAGTCTGATGCCTCGTGATTTATTACCTGGAAGTTTCTGAAGGCAACAGGACCAGTGGCTGTTAGTTGCTTAGCATTTTCCTGCAGGGTTCACATACATATTAGACATTCGCTCCTGTCCTGTCAGAGGTCATCACTTCTCTGGATTCCTCGCTGCACATTGTAATATTACCTGGACACCACAAAGGTTCATACATAATAACCTGATATTGCAGTGTGTAACAGTTCTCTGCACGTCTGACCTCTGCATTGTACTTTAGTGCATTTGGACTGTGTAATCCCTGAAGTTATTTCATGGTATGACATAAGCCCTGACTCTGATATATCAACTACCAGCAGAAAATAGACAACTCGACCTCAGTGCATGCACTTCGCATACATACTGTCATCCTGAGGTTAATATACTTCACACTGTATGATGCAGATGCAGCTTTCTGACAGACCTGGTGGTTCACATTGATAAAAAGGATGGCAACACCAAATATTGGACTGGAGTCTCATTCTGCTACCTACCCAGTTTGTACTATAATACTGCCTCCTATGTATAAGAATATAACTACTATAATACTGCTCCTGTGTACAAGAATATAACTACTATAATACTCCTCCTATGTACAGGAATATAACTACTATAATACTACCTCCTATGTACAAGAATATAACTACTATAATACTGCTCCTATGTACAAGAATATAACTACTATAATACTGCTCCTATGTACAAGAATATAACTACTATAATACTGCCTCCTATGTACAAGAATATAACTATTATAATACTGCCTCCTATGTACAAGAATATAACTACTATAATACTGCCTCCTATGTACAAGAATATAACTATTATAATACTGCCTCCTATGTACAAGAATATAACTACTATAATACTGCTCCTATGTACAAGAATATAACTACTATAATACTGCTCCTATGTACAAGAATATAACTACTATAATACTGCATCCTATGTACAAGAATATAACTACTATAATACTGCCCTCCTATGTTACAAGAATATAACTACTATAATACTGCCTCCTATGTACAAGAATATAACTACTATAATACTGCTCCTATGTACAAGAATATAACTACTATAATACTGCTCCTATGTACAAGGAATATAACTACTATAATACTGCTCCTATGTACAAGAATATAAACTACTATAATACTCCTCCTATGTACAGGAATATAACTACTATAATACTGCTCCTATGTACAAGAATATAACTACTATAATACTGCTCCTATGTACAAGAATATAACTACTATAATACTGCCTCCTATGTACAAGAATATAACTACTATAATACTGCCTCCTATGTACAAGAATATAACTACTATAATACTGGCTCCTATGTACAAGAATATAACTACTATAATACTGCCTCCTATGTACAAGAATATAACTACTATAATACTGCCTCCTATGTACAAGAATATAACAACTATAATACTGCTCCTATGTACAAGAATATAACTACTATAATACTGCTCCTATGTTACAAGAGTATAACTACTATAATACTGCTCCTATGTACAAGAATATAACTACTATAATACTGCCTCCTATGTACAAGAATATAACTACTATAATACTGTCCCTATGTACAAGAATATAACTACTATAATACTGCTCCTATGTACAAGAATATAACTACTATAATACTGCTCCTATGTACAAGAATATAACTACTATAATACTGCTCCTATGTACAAGAATATAACTACTATAATACTGCTCCTATGTACAAGAATATAACTACTATAATACTGTTCCTATGTACAAGAATATAATTATTATAATACTGCTCCTATGTACATTAATATAACTACTATAATACTGCTCCTATGTACAAGAATATAACTACTATAATACTGTTCCTATGTACAAGAATATAATTATTATAATACTGCTCCTATGTACAAGAATATTACTACTATAATACTGCCTCCTATGTACAAGAATATAACTACTATAATACTGCCTTCTATGTACAAGAATATAACTACTATAATACTGCCTTCTATGTACAAGAATATAACTACTATAATACTGTTCCTATGTACAAGAATATAATTATTATAATACTGCTCCTATGTACAAGAATATTACTACTATAATACTGCCTCATATGTACAAGAATATAACTACTATAATACTGCCTTCTATGTACAAGAATATAACTACTATAATACTGTTCCTATGTACAAGAATATAATTATTATAATACTGCTCCTATGTACAAGAATATAACTACTATAATACTGCCTCCTATGTACAAGAATATAACTACTATAATACTGCCTTCTATGTACAAGAATATAACTACTATAATACTGCCTCCTATGTACAAGAATATAACTACTATAATACTGCCTTCTATATACAAGAATATAACTACTATAATACTGCTCCTATGTACAAGAATATAACTACTATAGTACTGCCTTCTATGTACAGGAATATAACTACTATAATACTGCTCCTATGTACAAGAATATAACTACTATAGTACTGCCTCCTATGTACAAGAATATAATTATTATAATACTGCTCCTATGTACAAGAATATTACTACTATAATACTGCTCCTATGTACAAGAATATAACTACTATAATACTGCTCCTATGTACAAGAATATAACTACTATAATACTGCTCCTATATACAAGAATATAACTACTATAATACTGCTCCTATGTACAAGAATATAACTACTATAATACTGCCTCCTATGTACAAGAATATAACTACTATAATACTGCTCCTATGTATAAGAATATAACTACTATAATACTGCTCCTCTGCTCCTATGTACAATAATATAACTACTATAATACTGCTCATGTGTACAAGAATATAACTACTATAATACTGCTCCTATGTACTATAATATAAACTACTATAATACTGCTCCTATGTACAAGAATATAACTACTATAATACTGCTCCTATGTACAAGAATATAACTACTATAATACTGCTCCTATGTATGTACAAGAATATAACTACTATAATACTGCTCTATATGTACAAGAATATACTACTATAATACTGCTCCTATGTACTATGTACAAGAATATAACTACTATAATACTGCTCCTAAGTACAAGAAATATAACTACTATAATACTGCTCCTATGTACAAGAATATAACTACTATAATACTGCTCCTATGTACAAGAATATACATATACTACTATAATACTGCTCCTATGTACAAGAATATAACTACTATATACAAGAATATAACTACTATAACTACTATAATACTGCTCCTATGTACAAGAATATAACTACTATAATACTGCTCCTATGTACAAGAATATAACTACTATAATACTGCTCCTATGTACAAGAATACTACTATATGTACAAGAATATAACTACTATAATACTGCCTCTACTATGTACAAGAATATAACTACTATAATACTGCTCCTATGTACAAGATATATAACTACTATAATACTGCTCCTATGTACAAGAATACAAGAATATAACTACTATAATACTGCTCCTATGTACAAGAATATAACTACTATAATACTGCCTCCTATGTACAAGAATATAACTACTATAATACTGCTCCTATGTACAAGAATATAACTACTATAATACTGCTCCTATGTACAAGAATATAACTACTATAATACTGCTCCTATGAATATACTACTACTATGTACAAGAATATAACTACTATAATACTGCTCCTGTACTCCTATGCTACTATGTACAAGTACTATAATAATGTACAAGAATATAACTACTATAATACTGCTCCTATGTAGAGATATAAGTACTATAACAGATCAGTGATTTTACTGTCCTCCTCTCGGGGGGGGGGGGGGTCACTTACTTTGTGATATTTTTAAGCTCTTTTTGCTCACAGTTCTCCTTTTCTCCTGCAGGAAGGTTTTGTAACCGCACATTTGATGATTATGCCTGTTGGCCTGATGGAGTTCCTGGGACGTATGTGAATGTTTCCTGTCCCTGGTATCTGCCCTGGGCACATAAAGGTAGGTACTTTTGCACTGCTGACATCTCCTCCCTCGGTCAAGACTCTGAGAATTTAAAGTCATTTATAAAGCTAAATATAAGACTAGAAGTTCCCATTTTCATGTTACTAAACTTTTTGGAATATTGATTGTTTTTTTTTTTTGAAGCAGGGTCATAACCAGAATTTTATCGGCCTCCACCACTTCCAAACTGTATTGTTCTATATGTTTATCTATAGGACGGTTTTCTACAGTGAACACATAACACCGCTATACAAATGATGGCTTGTTCACATCTTTGTTAGAGTGTCCATTTGGGTCAGTCATCCTAGACCAAAAAGTTCTGCGAACTGGACTTTGTCTGGTGAAGAAGCAGCGTCCCGAACAGACCCCATTATAGTCACCGGAGTCTGGTCAGTTATGTGCTGAACCCAGCGCCGCAGAACGACAGAGATCATGGATGCGGCTGTGAATCCAGACCTACAGATATTATCACCTTCATAAGGGAAAACCAGTACACCAAGGCCAGAATTACCAATAATACCGCTATATAAGTGCCAGATAATACCACCAGACTATGAAGACAAATTACCAGCACACAGTGACTGAATACCAGCACTGATACTGGAAACTCTGCACGAAGTCAAACATTACTGCCATATAGTGACCGTATAGTGGTAAATACTGGTTCTCTATAGGCCCTAGGGAGTATATCAGTGACCCCAGAACAGGTATTCAGTGACGTCCTCGCTGATTGGAGTCATTCGCTTTAGCTTTTCTTCTCCACCTGGCGCAGACCGCCAATCATCCTCAGCTCCTTGTTCTCCATTACCTTCTCTACCGCTACAACTGCCATGTATAGTGCTCCGTAATGTAATAATTCCCCTTGTGTGTTCCCCACATGGCAGTGCCGCCCTCAGTGTCCCCCAGTACAGTAGTAATGTCTCCCAATTGTAGCCCATACAATAGTAATGCATCCATTGTGCCTCCATACAGTATTAATGATCCTTTGTGCCCCCATATTTTAGTATTTACTACATAGTAACCTCCCTCTCTTTGCCTTTAATAATTTGGGTCTTTTGCCTCCTTGGCACAAAAACAAAAAAGCTCCCCTAACCCAATTTCCATGATGAGCAGCTGCACCAGGGGTCCTCTGCCTGCACCCTGTGGTCCTCTGCCTTCACCCTGCGGTCCTCTGCCTTCACCCTGCGGTCCTCTGCCTGCACCCTGTGGTCCTCTGCCTTCACCCTGCGGTCCTCTGCCTTCACCCTGCGGTCCTCTGCCTGCACCCTGTGGTCCTCTGCCTTCACCCTGCGGTCCTCTGCCTGCACCCTGCGGTCCTCTGCCTGCACCCTGCGGTCCTCTGCCTGCACCCTGTGGTCCTCTGCCTTCACCCTGCGGTCCTCTGCCTGCACCCTGTGGTCCTCTGCCTGCACCCTGCGGTCCTCTGCCTGCACCCTGCGGTCCTCTGCCTGAACCCTGTGGTCCTCTTCCTGAACCCTGCGGTCCTCTGCCTGAACCCTGCAGTCCTCTGCCTGCACCCTGCGGTCCTCTGCCTGCACCCTGCGGTCCTCTGCCTGCACCCTGTGGTCCTCTGCCTGCAGCCTGCAGTCCTCTGCCTGCAGCCTGCAGTCCTCTGCCTGCACCCTGCGGTCCTCTGCCTGCACCCTGCGGTCCTCTGCCTCCACGCAGCGGTCCTCTGCCTGCACCCTGCGGTCCTCTGCCTGCACCCTGTGGTCCTCTGCCTGCACCCTGCGGTCCTCTGCCTGCACCCTGTGGTCCTCTGCCTGCACCCTGTGGTCCTCTGCCTCCACGCAGCGGTCCTCTGCCTCCGCGCTGCGGGTCCTCTGCCTGCACCGGTCCTCTGCCTGCACCCTGCGGTCCTCTGCCTGCACCCTGCGGTCCTCTGCCTCCACGCAGCGGTCCTCTGCCTGCACCCTGTGGTCCTCTGCCTGCACCCTGTGGTCCTCTGCCTGCACCCTGCGGTCCTCTGCCTGCACCCTGCGGTCCTCTGCCTGCACCCTGCGGTCCTCTGCCTCCACGCTGCGGTCCTCTGCCTGCACCCTGCGGTCCTCTGCCTGCACCCTGCGGTCCTCTGCCTGCACCCTGTGGTCCTCTGCCTGCACCCTGCGGTCCTCTGCCTGCACCCTGCGGTCCTCTGCCTGCACCCTGTGGTCCTCTGCCTGCACCCTGCGGTCCTCTGCCTGCACCCTGCGGTCCTCTGCCTGCACCCTGTGGTCCTCTGCCTGCACCCTGCGGTCCTCTGCCTGCACCCTGTGGTCCTCTGCCTGCACCCTGTGGTCCTCTGCCTGCACCCTGTGGTCCTCTGCCTGCACCCTGCGGTCCTCTGCCTGCACCCTGCGGTCCTCTGCCTCCACGCTGCGGTCCTCTGCCTGCACCCTGCGGTCCTCTGCCTGCACCCTGCGGTCCTCTGCCTGCACCCTGTGGTCCTCTGCCTGCACCCTGCGGTCCTCTGCCTGCACCCTGCGGTCCTCTGCCTGCACCCTGCGGTCCTCTGCCTGCACCCTGCGGTCCTCTGCCTGCACCCTGCGGTCCTCTGCCTGCACCCTTTGGTCCTCTGCCTGCACCCTGCGGTCCTCTGCCTGCACCCTGTGGTCCTCTGCCTGCACCCTGCGGTCCTCTGCCTGCACCCTGCGGTCCTCTGCCTCCACGCAGCGGTCCTCTGCCTCCATGTCCTAAACCTCTGGCAGCCAATAACCCTAAGCCTGTTGCTGACCAGAACCAAAGGTGGGTCTCTGCTCCTCCTTAGTGCCCGGAGTATGCAGATGTAGCTGAAGCCGGAGTTCTCCTGGGCTTGGTTGCGGCTGGACCCCCTGCATGTAGAATTGTACTGGACTTCTGGTCAGCGCAGTATGGAGGCAACTGTGAGAATGCAGCTCTGGAGGTGGCCAAAGAGAGGGCATCAATGTCTGATCAGTGGGATTCCCATCGGCTGTTTGAAGACGCCGCAGTGCTCCGGTCAGGCTCGTCAATGGGGGAAGCAGAGAAACCTCCACCCAAGGCCTCATGCAAACAACCGCATGTATTTTGTGTTCCGGAACGGAACATCTGGCTTCTAATAGAAAAGTCCTATCCTTGTCCGTAATGCGGAAAATAATAGGACATGTGCTATTTTTTTGTGGAACGGAAATACAGACATACGGAAACGGAATGCACACGGAGTACCTTCCGTTTTTTTTTGCGGACCCATTGAAATGAATGGTTCCACATATGGTCCGCAAAAAAAAACGGAACGGACACGGAAAGAAAATACGTTCGTGTGCATGAGCCCAAATACTCATCTAAGGGCTCATGCACACGAACTTTCTGTGTCCTTTCCGTTTTTTTTTTTTGTGGACCGTATGCGGCTGTAATTGGTATTGCAGCCCAGGTCTATTTACTTGGATGGCACTGAGCGGCGTCTAGGCCATGTAACCTCACTGACCGAGGAAGAAGAGCTAGGTAACATAGTAACATAGTAACATAGTTTATAAGGCCGAAAAAAGACATCTGTCCATCCAGTTCGGCCTTCCAATCGGATGGAAGTCTCAAAAGGACGTACTGGTGCAGGCAGCGTCAAACCCTCGCTCACCGTCCCAGCGATAAATCCAAGAAAAATTTCTCAAGGCTTGAGAAATACTAAGCTGAGTCGGAACGGTGCTCTGTTATGATGCACTATTTTGAATAAACACATCTGACGCTTTGGAACTGAAGGAGCGCTGCAGATTCTTCTTGGATCTTCTTCCTCTCTTGGAGGACAAGGCATCAATACTAAGCCCCTTAAAGGGGTTCTCCAGGAATTAAGAAAATGAAAATACTTAACTATTACTTTATTATAAATATATTCCCAAATACCTTTCATTAGTTATAATGGCTCATTTTGTCTCCGAAGCAATCATTAGGAGAAACAAAATGGCCACCATCCTATTAGTACACACAGAATCTGTCCTAATCACACAGGAGGAGAAGTTACTTCACAACACTGAGGTAAAGAGCTGCCTCATCCTCCTCTCTGCTCTGCTTGTCAAGGATTATGATCCTGAATACGGCTGATAAGATCTTCAGCTGAATCTCTGTAGGAATGGAGTTCATGAGGAGACATGAAGTAAAGAGAGGAGGTGGGGGGGATGAGCAGCAGCTCTTGTATGCAGTCTCCATTACCACAGTCTGTCCTCTCTGTCCTTCATGTCTGTGAGAGCCGCTCACCAGTGCTGAGTGTTTGTGCAGGAAACATTCTTATAATGTGTTATATAAATACTGCTGGTGATGAGGATGAGGAGGAGGAGGAGGATGATGATGATGATGATGATGACGATGATGAGGATGATACTGACACAGGTGACTATGGGGTTGGTGATAATGATTAAGACAATGATGGAAATGAAGGTGATGATGGTCTGGACTGTGGAGATGCTGAGGAGGATGACTCTGTAGATTACGGAGATGATGATATTGACGGCGCAGATAAGTGGTGATTATGATGATTAATTTAACCCCTTCCTGATGCAGTGATTTTCTGTATTTGCGTTTTCATTTTTCTTCCTTATCTTCCTTGAGCCTTAACTTTTTTATTCTTCCGTTCACATAGCCGTATGAAGGCTTGTTTTTTGCAGGACAAGTTGTACTTTCTAATGCCACCATTTAATACTGCCTACAATGTAGCAGGAAGCAGGAAAAAATTCCAAATTGGGTGGAATTTGAAAAAAAAAAATGCAATTCCGCCACAGTTTTATGAGTTTTGTTTTTACGGTGTTTTACGGTAAAACTCCTTCTCCAGTTCAGAACGATTACAGCGATACCACATATGTATAGTTTTTCTTGCATTTTAATACTGAAAAAAATAAAAACTTGTGAAAAAAATGTTTTTTCTCGTCATCGCCATATTCTGTCTGTAGTTATACGGAGATGTGTGAGGGATCGTTTTTGGTGGGATAATCTGTGCTTTTTATAACTGACTTTTTGATCACCTTTTATTTAATTTATTTTCAATCGGCTGTTTATATTGTTTTTCCGTTACGCCATTCACTATATGGGATATGTTTTTTAAAAATATTTTAATAGTACGAGCAGTCTCACATGCGGAGATGCCCATGATGTTATTTTTAATTGTTTATTTATTTTTATTTAGATTTTTGGGAAGGTGGGGGGGAATTGGATATTTTAAATATTTTTCAAAACTTTTTTTTTTTTTACATTTTGTTAGGTTCCCAACTTACAGTAATCAGATTGCAATAGAATTAGAATATATAGAATAATGAAATTTGCTTTAAAGACCTGACATCCACTGCACATGTACAGCAGATGTTGGGAAGGGGTTAAAGATGAAGAAGACGACAATGATGGTGGTGGTCATGATTACTGTATGGTGCGCACTGGGGCAGATGTACTAATGCTGGGATAACTTTAGGACATGTTCACACAGCAGCGGCCCCCATTGTCTATGTGTTTTCCAGACATGTCCATTCTTTGTAGGAATTCCACGCAGAGACCATAGGAAACTGAAAATGGCCGTGTCAAAATCAGTGTGTGAACATAGCCTTAGACGTCTAGACCTGAGGCTGATGATGTATTTGGCGCTCACGCGTTTCTCTCCCTCTGTACCACCTAGTCCATTGGCATGCAAAATGATGGCTTGTGGGCCACACCCCTTTCTCAACAAGCCACTCCCACTTTGTGTTTAGCCACACCTCTTGGCGAGCTAGGAGCAGTGGATTTATCTTCATCTACTGCAGGGATAACTCTCACCATCCCTCTGTCACTATTATATGACAGAATGCTGCTCATTGATGCATCGATTGACTCTCATGAGCACATACATCATGTCTTATACTCCAGTCACATCCAGAGCTGCGTTCACTATACTGCTAGCTAACCATTTGCTTCCCAGATCCCATCTCACATCGCATTGTGAGAGATGCAGTTTTAGATTCTACTGAAACATAAATCCAACAGGGGGCAGCAGCGAGATGTACAGTGCAGCAGATTGGGTTTACAGCAAGGGAGCAGAATAGTGATTGCAGCTCTGGATGTTACTAGAGGATTAGAGAGGATGATATAATTTATAATAGGTAAAGGCAATCTCACACATCATTGTGGATGGTGGGAAGCGCTCGGCTAACATTTGGGAGAGTCCCTTGATGCTCATAGCCTCGGATGAACGCACCGCCTGATGGAAAACGTGATATTTACGGGGCTGTGACAGTGACGACTCTGAGGAGTATTTATCCATCATCCTCACTCGCGTCCACATCAGGGATCTGAGGAGAGGATCATGGATTTAATTTACAGCTGAAATCCTGCAGGACGAGGGAAGCGTAAAATACCAACCGGTGACTGATGGCCGCAGAGCGATGAATCTACCGCAATCTGCCCAACCTCGTATGGAAATGATCAGTTCCGATTTATCACCTCTGGGAGCAAAAGCAGGAAAGGTCACATTCAGGGGATAGGCTTAGATACAGCATCACACAGGATAGGTCTAGATACAGGAGCTCAGCAGACAGTATCACACATGATAGGATTAGATACACAGCTCAGCAGACAGTATCACACAGGATAGGATTAGATACACAGCTCAGCAGACAGTATCACACATGATAGGATTAGATACACAGCTCAGCAGACAGTATCACACAGGATAGGATTAGATACACAGCTCAGCAGGCAGTATCACACAGGATGTATTAGATACACAGCTCAGCAGACAGTATCACACAGGATAGGATTAGATATACAGCTCAGCAGACAGTATCACACAAGATAGGATCAGATACACAGCTCAGCAGACAGTATCACACATGATAGGATTAGATACACAGCTCAGCAGACAGTATCACACAGGATAGGATTAGATACACAGCTCAGCAGGCAGTATCACACAGGATGTATTAGATACACAGCTCAGCAGACAGTATCACCACAGGATAGGATTAGATACACAGCTCCGCAGACAGTATCACACAGGATAGGATTAGATACACAGCTCAGCAGACAGTATCACACAGGATAGGATTAGATACACAGCTCCGCAGACAGTATCACACAGGAAAGGATTAGATACACAGCTCAGCAGACAGTATCACACAGGATAGGATTAGATACACAGCTCCACAGACAGTATCACACAGGATAGTATTAGATACACAGCTCAGCAGACAGTATCACACAGGATAGGATTATATACACAGCTCAGCAGACAGTATCACACAGGATAGGATTAGATAAACAGCTCAGCAGTCAGTATCGCACATGATAGGATTAGATACACAGCTCAGCAGACAGTATCACACATGATGGATTAGATACACAGCTCAGCAGACATTATCACACAGGAAAGGATTAAATACACAGCTCAGCAGACGGTACCACACAGGAAAGGATTAGATACACAGCTCAGCAGACAGTATCACACAGGAAAGGATTAGATTAACAGCTCAGCAGACAGTATCATACTGGATAGAATTAGATACACAGCTCAGTATCACACAGAATAGGATTAGATACACAGCTCAACATACAGCATCACATATCATAGGATTAGATACAGCTGTTCAGCAGACAGAAACACACATGATATGTTTAGATACGGCATCTAAACAGGATGTATCACACATGATAGGATTGGATACCGCTGTTCAGCAGACAGTATCACATAGGATAATATTAGATACACAGCTCAGCAGACAGTATCACATAGGATAATATTAGATACACAGCTCAGCAGACAGTATCACAGAGGATAATATTAGATACACAGCTCAGCAGACAGTATCACAGAGGATAGGATTAGTTACTGCGGCTCAGCAGACAGTATCATAAATGATAGGATCGGATACACAGCTCAGTATCACACAGGATAGGATTAGATACACATCTCAGCAGGCAGTATCACACAGGATAGGATTAGATACACAGCTCAGCAGACAGTATCACACAGGAAAGGATTAGATACACAGCTCAGCAGACAGTATCACACAGGATGTATTAGATACACAGCTCAGCAGACAGTATCACACAGGATAGGATTAGAGATACAGCCAGCAGACAGTACCACACCGGATAGGATTAGATACACAGATCAGCAGACAGTACCACACAGGATAGGATTAGATACACAGCTCAGCAGACAGTATCACACATGATAGGATTAGATACACAGCTCAGCAGACAGTGTCACACATGATAGGATTAGATACACAGCTCAGCAGACAGTATCACACAGGATAGGATTAGATACACAGCTCAGCAGACAGTACCACACAGGATAGGATTAGATACACAGCTCAGCAGACAGTATCACACAGGATAGGATTGTATACACAGCTCAGCAGACTGTATCACACATCATAGGATTAGATACACAGCTAAGCAGACAGTATCACACAGGATAGGATTAGATACAAAGCTCAGCAGACAGTATCATGCAGGATAGGATTGTATACACAGCTCAGCAGACTGTATCACACATCATAGGATTAGATACACAGCTAAGCAGACAGTATCACACAGGATAGGATTAGATACAAAGCTCAGCAGACAGTATCATGCAGGATAGGATTGTATACACAGCTCAGCAGACAGTATCACACAGGATAGGATTAGATACACAGCTCAGCAGACAGTATCACACAGGATAGGATTAGATACAGGATAGCGCCCTCCTCGTCCTATAGCTGCACTCCCCTGCCCTGTATGTTAGTGCTGCACACGGCACATTGCATTGCATGCGGAAAGTCTCCTTTCACTTTTTTCACATTTTGTTACGTTGCTCCTTGTGCCAGCATAAAAAAAAAAATCAAGTGTCCTCCATCATTCTGCAGTCGATCCCCCATAGAGAGGGAAAACAGCATTTTAGAAATGTTTGCAAATTTATGAAATTTTCCATGGACATAAATCTTCAGACCCTTTGCTGTGACACTTGACATCTCGCTCTGGCTCCTCCCATTTCTCTGGATCATCTCTGAGATGTTCTGCACCCTGATTGGAGTCACCTCTGGTGAATTCAGGTGATTGGAGATGATTTGGAAAGACACAGCCCTGTCTATATAACATCTCAAAGCTGACAATGCATCAGAGCAATAACCATGAGGAGGAGAGAACTGCCGGTAGAGCTCAGAGACAGGATTGTGCGGAGGCTCAGATCTGGAGAAGGTGACAGAGACATTTCTGCTGCACTTATCCAATCACAGTGGAGAGCATCACAGCCAGGAAGAAGGAGACGCCCAATGAGAAACCCTGGCGTCTCCTCCTCCCTATACCAACACTCAGGAATAACATACTGAGCGGGAAAACTGCAGGGGGCACAGCGGGGCGTATGAGCAGTATTTTAAAAAAACAACCAGAGTGTCA
Organism: Rhinella marina; assembly: GCA_900303285.1. Taxonomy (NCBI): domain Eukaryota; kingdom Metazoa; phylum Chordata; class Amphibia; order Anura; family Bufonidae; genus Rhinella; species Rhinella marina. The sequence continues at coordinate 45,590 of ONZH01011818.1, read as the reverse complement.
ACATCAGCGGGGGGCACCCCGCAAGGAAAGGTAACTAGACAATTCCCATGAAATGTCCTCTTTAACACACAAATACAGTACCAGAACCAGGATCACTACAGAAATACAACACTGGACCTAAGCATAGTAAATCAGTACAGGACCAGAACCAGGATCACTACATAAATACAACACTGGACCTAAGCATAGTAAATCAGTACAGGACCAGAACCAGGATCACTACAGAAATACAACACTGGACCTAAGCATAGTAAATCAGTACAGGACCAGAACCAGGATCACTACATAAATACAACACTGGACCTAAGCATAGTAAATCAGTACAGGACCAGAACCAGGATCACTACATAAATACACTACTGGACCTAAGCATAGTAAATCAGTACAGCACCAGAACCAGAATCACTACAGAAATACAACACTGGACCTAAGCATAGTAAATCAGTACAGGACCAGAACCAGGATCACTACATAAATACAACACTGGACCTAAGCATAGTAAATCAGTACAGGACCAGAACCAGGATCACTACATAAATACAACACTGGACCTAAGCTAGTAAATCAGTACTGGACCAGAACCAGGATCACTACAGAATACAACACTGGACCTAAGCATAGTAAATCAGTACAGGACCAGAACCAGGATCCTTACATAATACACATGGACCTAAGGCATAGTAAATCAGTACAGGACAGAAGCCAGGATCACTACAGAAATACAACACTGGACCTAAGCATAGTAAATCAGTACAGGACCAGAACCAGGATCACTACAGAAATACAACACTGGACTAAGCAAAGTAAATCAGTACAGGACCAGAACCAGGATCACTACAGAAATACAACACTGGACCTAAGCATAGTAAATCAGTACAGGACGCAGAACACAGGATCACTACAGAAATACAACACTGGAAATAAGCATAGTAAATCAGTACAGGACCAGAACCAGGATCACTACAGAAATACAACACTGGACCTAAGCATAGTAATTCAGTACAGGACCAGAACCAGGATCACTACAGAAATACAACACTGACATACCAAATAAGCATAGTAATTCAGTACAGGACCAGAACCAGGATCACTACAGAAATACAACACTGGACCTAAGCATAGTAAAAACAGTCCAGGACCAGAACCAGGATCACTACAGATATACAACACTGGACCTAAGCATAGTAAATTCAGTACAGGACCAGAACCAGGATCACTACAAGAAATACAACACTGGAAATAAGCATAGTAAATCAGTACAGGGACCAGAACCAGGATCACTACAGAAATACAACACTGGACCTAAGCATATAGTAAATCAGTACAGGACCAGAACCAGGATCACTACAGAAATACAACACTGGACCTAAGCATAGTAAAATCAGTACAGGACCAGAACCAGGATCACTACAGATAAATACAACACTGGACCTAAGCATAGTAAATTCAGTACAGGACCAGAACCAGGATCACTACAGAAATTACAACACTGGACCATAAGCATAGTAAATCAGTACAGGGACCAGAACCAGGATCACTACATAATACAACACTGGACCTAAGCATAGTAAATCAGTACAGGACCAGAACCAGGATCACTACAGAAATACAACACTGGACCTAAGCATAGTAAATCAGTACAGGACCAGAACCAGGATCACTACAGAAATACAACACTGGACCTAAGCATAGTAAATCAGTACAGGACCAGAACCAGGATCACTACAGAAATACAAACACTGGACCTAAGCATAGTAAATCAGTACAGGACCAGAACCAGGATCACTACAGAAATACAACACTGGACCTAAGCATAGTAAATCAGTACAGGACCCAGAACCCCAGGATCACTACAGATAAATACAACACTGGACCTAAGCCATAGTAAATCAGTACAGGACAGAACCAGGATCACTACAGAAATACAACACTGGACTAAGCATAGTAAATCAGTACAGGACCAGAACCAGGATCACTACATAAATACAACACTGGACCTAAGCATAGTAAATCAGTACAGGACCAGAACCAGGATCACTACAGAAATACAACACTGGACCTAAGCATAGTAAATCAGTACAGGACCAGAACCAGGATCACTACATAAATACAACACTGGACCTAAGCATAGTAAATCAGTACAGGACCAGAACCAGGATCACTACAGAAATACAACACTGGACCTAAGCATAGTAAATCAGTACAGGACCAGAACCAGGATCACTACAGAAATACAACACTGGACCTAAGCATAGTAAATCAGTACAGGACCAGAACCAGGATCACTACAGAAATACAACACTGGACCTAAGCATAGTAAATCAGTACAGGACCAGAACCAGGATCACTACAGAAATACAACACTGGACCTAAGCATAGTAAATCAGTACAGGACCAGAACCAGGATCACTACAGAAATACAACACTGGGACTAAGCATAGTAAATCAGTACAGGACCAGAACCAGGATCACTACAGAAATACAACACTGGACCTAAGCATAGTAAATCAGTACAGGACCAGAACCAGGATCACTACAGAAATACAACACTGGACCTAAGCATAGTAAATCAGTACAGGACCAGAACCAGGATCACTACAGAATACAACACTGGACCTAAGCATAGTAAATCAGTACAGGACCAGAACCAGGATCACTACAGAATACAACACTGGACCTAAGCATAGTAAATCAGTACAGGACCAGAACCAGGATCACTACAGAAATACAACACTGGACCTAAGCATAGTAAATCAGTACAGGACCAGAACCAGGATCACTACAGAAATACAACACTGGACCTAAGCATAGTAAAATCAGTACAGGACCAAGAACCAGGATCACTACAGAAATACAACACTGGACCTAAGCATAGTAAATCAGTACCAGGACCAGAACCAGGATCACTACAGAAATACAACCACTGGAACCTAAGCATAGTAAATCAGTACAGGACCAGAACCAGGATCACTACAGAAATACAACACTGGACCTAGCATAGTAAATCAGTACAGGACCAGAACCAGGATCACTACACAGAAATACAACACTGGACCTAAGCATAGTAAATCAGTACAGGACCAGAACCAGGATCACTACAGAAATACAACACGTGGACCTAAGCATAGTAAATCAGTACAGGACCAGAACCAGGATCACTACAGAAATACAACACTGGACCTAAGCATAGTAAATCAGTACAGGACCAGAACCAGGATCACTACAGAAATACAACACTGGAAATAAGCATAGTAATCAGTACAGGACCAGAACCAGGATCACTACATAAATACAACACTGGACTAAGCATAGTAAAACAGTCCAGGACCAGAACCAGGACACTACAGAAATACAACACTGGACCTAAGCATAGTAAATCTACAGACCAGAACCAGGATCACTACAGAAATACAACACTGGACCTAAGCATAGTAAATCAGTACAGGACAAGAACCAGGATCACTACAGAAATACAACACTGGACCTAAGCATAGTAAATCAGTACAGGACCAGAACCAGGATCACTACAGAAATACAACACTGGACCTAAGCATAGTAAATCAGTACAGGACCAGAACCAGGATCACTACAGAAATACAACACTGGACCTAAGCATAGTAAATCAGTACAGGACCAGAACCAGGATCACTACAGAAATACAACACTGGAAATAAGCATAAAACCAAACCCATAAGTCACAGAGTTTGTGCCATAAATACAGCACTAGAATTACCCTCAGTCCATAAAAACAGCACCAGAACCAAGTGCATTACATAGATACAGCACCATCTTAAAAAGTCCAGTACAGATACCATGTGCATACTCCGCCTCGGTCGAATTTACATCACGTTTTTGCCATCTATTTAGCATATACAAAAAAAAAATGTACGTTAACGGAGGCCTCCGATAGATGCCCTAAAAACAAAAACATACAAGTTTTTACCAGACAGGATACAAAAACATGGTTTGCCACGCTTTTGTATCCTTTTTTATCCAACATATACGTTAAACAGATGACAAAAACGTGACGTGAACCCACCCTTACCCTTCCCATGTAAGTTTGTACAGTGTGAGACTACAACTCTCAGCATGGCCTCAGGTTGCTTCCCTGAAGAGAATGCTGCCACCCGTCATCAGCTCCAGGTGACTATAGCACTGCAGAACGGGCATTTCCATTCAGTGACTTACAGGTGACGCCTTCTCCGGACTTCTTCTCCATCTGGTTCACACCACCATGATGACTTCTCCCTGGCACAGCTCGTCTTGAACGTCTTCAGCTTCTCGCTTTACCAATACACAAGACCCTGTTTGCTAAGACAAACTCCTATCTGTGCCACACACTGTACCCTAAATATAATGGCGACATACACTGTGCCCCTGAATGTCACATACTGTGCCCCCTGAAAATAGTGTGACACATACAGTGCCCCTAATGGTAGTGCCACACTGTGAGAGTCATATCTAGTGCCTCTTCTGTGCCCCTTTGTATAAAGTGTCTCTTGTCTGTGCCCCGTATTTAAACAGTGCCTCTTTCCGTGCCCCTCTTTATATGTAGTGCCTCCTTAAGATGCAGAGAGACAGAAACCAAAATGGGGATTTGGTGAGGTGTCAGGTCCTGAAGCCAACAGTAAGCTGGCAGAATTATGAGCTCAGGAGCAGAAATCAGGATGTAAGTGAAGATCAGTGCAGTAGGAGGGCGCACAGCACTATAGATATGCATAAAAAGCGAAGACACTGAACAAGCAGAAGGAAGAAAAATGTCAGTTCTTGAAACCTAAGAACTAACAGGAAAGCAGCATAACTGTGAATACAGCTTTGGATGTGACTGGAGTATAACCCTAGAACAGTGTATTGTACATCCTCCGCAGTCCTCAGTGACAACCTGACAACACCGCGGCTCCGATGCTCGGATTTGTGTGATTTACAGCCGCTGACACTTTATGAAGAGAAGCAGATGAAACGTGAATGTTGGGCTGAGTTTTATAATTAGGCAGAACCTATAAATCCTGCGGCGTGGACGCTGCTCAGCGGATGGCGGTTTGTTACTGTTCTAATTGTCAGCAGAGCCGCTTTACGAGGAGACGAGATTGTGTCGCGGCCTCTCGTTTTCTTCTATGAGAATCCTTGTTCAAACCTAATAAAACACGTTCAGGTCATAAAACCTCTGGGGCTAATAGACCCAAAGCAAGAAAATTCTACCGTCCTGTGATTGCGCGGTGAGATGGTCCAACTCTCTTAAAGGACACCTGTGATCGGGACAGACCCTTTAAAAAGGCACCTGTCAGCAGGATCGGCTCTATTAAACCACACATACTACCTGATGTTTGAAATGACCCCCATCTTTCCTGAGGAAGGGAGGGTGTCAGTGTGCCGAGGGGCGGGGCCTAGCTCATTATAATACTCAGAGTGCTGGCCCCGCCCATCGGTGCACTGACGGCCTCCTTTGCAAGAAATTTTCACAAGACAAGTATCATTTTGAATCAGCAGGGTTAACCCTACCAGACAGTAAGTCTGGTTTACTAGGATTGATCCTGCTGACAGGTGACGTAACTGAAATTCTTGGTGGTCTAGGGCAGAGATGCTCAACCTGCGACCTTCCAGCAAAACTGCAACTCCCAGCATGCTCTAATAGCTGTAGGCTGTCCAGGTATGCTGGAAGTTGTAGTTTTGCAACAGCTGGAGGGCCGCAGGTTGAGCATCCCTGGTCTAGGACACTGAAAGGGTTGGTCTAGTGCAATGAAGGGGTCACTTCAGATTGCTCCTGGAGATCTCATCCTTGAGATGCAAATGCCAAGTTTAGGTGGTTCTGACTTTTAGTCAGTGGGAGATGCAGGAGCAGCGAAGCAGGACCAGGCCCCCCTCCCCCAATTCAGACTCGATGGGGTACTGGTTCAGCACCGCAGCAGACAGGAGATCGGGGCCGCCCTGCAGGATGATGCCACCAAATTAATGACATTGGTCCGCCACCGACTCCCCAGACTTGGGGATTGTGCGCCTCGTTGCTCTTCGCTCAGACTCAATGCTTTATCTCACATTACCGCTAATTAACATTCGTCATATCTTTCCTACAGCTGGCGGCGAAACTTCTGATATACGTGTCCCCTGTAATGAAATGTAATGGAGCGCTGTCAGGCAGCGCCGGCCTCATAATGACACTCGCTCGTTATAGTCGAAATTCCCGGAGAAAGTTATTGAAAAAGCATGGCTTCCCAGAGCAGGGTGCGGGGGACATATGGCGGTAGTGAATGTCCCTGCGCTGCCCCCAGGGGCGCACCACCAGTGAGGCAGCACTGGGTAGGGGCAAGAGGGGGACAGCCGAAGGGCCACGGGCTGAAGGGAAGGGGTTAGGTTAAGAAATTGGCATTCAGTTTTTGCCTCAGGCAGCAGAAAGGCTTGGTGCGCCCCTGGCTGCCCCCCTCGGGTACAGGGAGGCCCCCATGCTGTGATGTCTACAGGGGGCTCAGCTAATAACTAGTGTTGAGGGAATCAAAGTCCACAAAATTTCAGGCTAAATTAGATTCCATACGAAGCCGAATTTCCTCGTTCCTCCATTTGCTCGCGATGGGCCGGCCGCCATCTAGCTGAAATCTCATGAGCAGTGACGTATGATGTGATGACGTCATTGCAGGCTGCACAAGATTTGGCACCAGATCTTAAAGGAAGATGACGGCGGCCGGCAAATGGAGCAGATATGATTTTTATTTTTATTCAAATTCTACACTCTTATTTGTATCAGATGCTGCGACCATAAATGAACACGGAATCTGACGGGTACAATGACGGGGAGCGTCGTGATGAAGTAATTCGTCACAAAGCAATTTTTTTTTGTAAAATTCGGCAAAGCAGCCAAATCGAACTTTTCTAAAATTCGCTCATCTCTACTAATAACCAAAGTCATATTTCAGATCAACATGATTTTACCTGTAGGTGGCGCTAGAGAGGGTCACTTATAGGGAGGCTGTCACTGGAGCGGTCACCTGTGGGACACTCTGTCGATTACGGTGCTGGAGTTTATGGGGGCATATCCACTCTATACATGGTCAGGATCGCAGTCCAAATTAATAGCAGGGAACACAGCTTGGCCCTCCTGATATCTAATATTTGGAGAACATATAGTTGCACTGAAGCCATTTGCAGGCAGGAATGCTCTGAAATTCCTCCTTGCTGTTGTGCAAAACTTATTTGAAGCTACAGGAAACATCTGGGGAAGGTGAGTTCTGCTCAGGAGGGATCAACTGGTTAAAGGTCCACTTTTTTCTCTGCACTGTGGACAGAACTGTGTGCAATATTAGTGTCATTACATTGCTGTATGAGAAATCAAAGGGTTCACATACTTTTTATGTAGACACTGTCGGTGTACAGGGCACTATAACTGTTGTTATTATGGAGACCTAGCCCTAATGACAGTGAATTCCTATTTGTATCAAGCATACATGAAGTGCCCCCGGACCGCCGCCCCATGTTGTTTACTCCTGGCGTTGGACGTACGGTAAATGTGAAGAGGCGGCTGTGCTGTAATTGGCGCCTCCACTATAACAGCAGCCATTATGTCTGATTATACACGTTATCACATAATGTACTGCTGTCATCCATTGCGTCCCCACGGGGGATGGGATACGTGGGGTGGGGGTGGAATGTGGAGTGACAGCTTCTATAGTCAACCTTGTGAATGACAATGAAGAGTGAAAGGAGGAAAATACAATATTCATTTATAGACAGATGGCATGAAAAGCTCCATCAGCACGACACACGCAGGGTCCACACACCACGTGCAGTCAGGAGGCGACAGAATCTTAAAAAGGGACTCCATTAACGTGTTGGGGCCGTGCTGACATAAAACAGCATTGAAAGTGCTTTAAGCGTGGGCGGGTCACTTCCTGAGCAGGGGCGGATTGTTCAGTGTTATGCAAATGAAGTGCAGTCATCGTGAGATGAAAAGTTTTACGACTTATAGAACATTTATCATTTGAGGTGGATTTCATGTAACTAGTCTTACAAAATACACGAGAGGGCTGCACGGTGTAGGACATTTCCAGCGTCTCTGATAGTAAATGAGCCATAATCCAGGTCTAATCCACTTTTCTGCGTTATAGACCACTGTAAACAGTGGGGTGTCTCCTAAATGGTGCAGAAGATGCAGCAATGCCCACCGTGAATATTAATTTAGCAGCTGAAAACCTGCCCTGTTACAATGTATCCAGTCTAGACAATGCTCTGTGAGCTGAAACGCCTGGACTATAGACATATACATTTGACCTGAACCGATACATTGTAACAAACCATTAGAGCAGTAGATCTGATTAAACTCAAAGACGATTTGCCCAGACTGCATATAGTTCTCACCTGTGAGGCTAGTCTCACACCAGCAGCGTGAATTCTGGCAGAGAATAGTCATTCAAATCGGGCATTGCCTAATAAAAATGGAATTCTCCCCGGATCCATTAAGTATAATGGGGTCTGGGGAATATCTGGCCTCATTCTGGCAAACGCATAGAATCTGATGCTGCGAGCTCCAGTTTGTGTCCGGCCAGATCGACATGCTGCAGATGTGAAATTAGCTTAAGCATGCACATGACTGTTGGCTGTTTTGTGGAACGGAACGTCTGGCCCATAAAAGAACAGTCCTACCCTTTTCCATAATACAGACAATAATTGGACAAGTTCTAGTTCTAGGCCATGCCGACATATGGAAACGGAATGCACACTGAGTAAATTCCATTTTTTACAGGAAACCATTGAAGTGAATGGATCTGCATACAGGCCTGAAAACCCAAAAAAAAAAAAAAAAAGGAAGACGGAAAGAATAAGTTACTGTGCATAAGTCCTAAGTGGCATGGAGTCAGGGCGGGTTTCTTGACCTCATAGTGGGAGCTCAGAAGATTACTGCATATAGATATATACTGACACCACTAGAGGGAGCTCAAGAGATTACTACATACAGATATATACAGCCACCACTAGAGGGAGCTCAGGAGATTACTGCATACAGATATATACAGCCACCACTAGAGGGAGCTCAGGAGATTACTACATACAGATATATACAGCTACCACTAGAGGGAGCTCAGGAGATTACTACATACAGATATATACAGCCACCACTAGAGGCAGCTCAGGAGATTACTACATACAGATATATACAGCTACCACTAGAGGGAGCTCAGGAGATTACTACATACAGATATATACAGCCACCACTAGAGGGAGCTCAAGAGATTACTACATACAGATATATACAGCCACCACTAGAGGGAGCTCAGGAGATTACTACATACAGATATATACAGCCACCACTAGAGGGAGCTCAGGAGATTAGTACATACAGATATATACAGCCACCACTAGAGGGAGCTCAGGAGATTACTGCATACAGATATATACAGCCACCACTAGAGGGAGCTCAGGAGATTACTGCATACAGATGTATACAGCCACCACTAGAGGGAGCTCAGGAGATTACTACATACAGATATATATATCCAACACTAGAGGGATCTCAGGAGATTACTACAAACAGATATATACAGCCACCACTAGAGGGATCTCAGGAGATTACTACATACAGATATATACAGCCACCACTAGAGGGAGCTCAGGAGATTACTACATACAGATATATACAGCCACCACTAGAGGGAGCTCAGGAGATTACTACATACAGATATATATAGCCATCACTAGAGGGAGCTCAGGAGATTACTACATACAGATATATACAGCCACCACTAGAGGGAGCTCAGGAGATTACTGCATATAGATATATACTGACACCACTAGAGGGAGCTCAGGAGATTACTGCATACAGATATATACTGACACCACTAGAGGGAGCTCAGGAGATTACTGCATACAGATATATACAGCCACCACTAGAGGGAGCTCAGGAGATTACTGCATACAGATATGTATAGCCACTACTAGAGGGAGCTCAGGAGATTACTACATACAGTTATATACAGCCTCCACTAGAAGGAGCTCAGGAGATTACTACATCCAGATATATACAGCCACTACTAGAGGGAGCTCAGGAGATTACTACATACAGATATATACAGCCACTACTAGAGGGAGCTCAGGAGATCACTACATACAGATATATACAGCCACCACTAGAGGGAGCTCAGGAGATTACTACATACAGATATATACAGCCACCACTAGAGAGAGCTCAGGAGATTACTACATACAGATATATACAGCCACTACTAGAGGGAGCTCAGGAGATTACTACATACTGATATATACAGCCACCACTAGAGGGAGCTCAGGAGATTACTACATACAGATATATACAGCCACCACTAGAGGGAACTCAGCAGATTACTACATACAGATATATATAGCCACCACTAGAGGGAGCTCAGCAGATTACTACATACAGATATATATAGCCACCACTAGAGGGAGCTCAGAAGATCACTACATACAGATATATACAGTCACCACTAGAGGGACCTCAGGAGATTACTACATACAGATATATACAGCCATTACTAGAGGGAGCTCAGGAGATTACTACATACAGATATATACAGCCACCACTAGAGGGAGCTCAGGTGATTACTACATACAGATATATACAGCCACCACTAGAGGGAGCTCAGAAGATTACTGCATACAGATATATATAGTCACCACTAGAGGGAGCTCAGGAGATTACTACATACAGATATATGCAGCCACCACTAGATGGAGCTCAGGAGATTACTACATAGAGATATATACAGCCACCACTAGAGGGAGCTCAGGAGATTACTACATAGAGATATATACAGCCACCACTGGAGGGAGCTAAGGAGATTACTACATACAGATATATACAGCCACCACTAGAGGGAGCTCAGGACATTACTACATACAGATATATACAGCCACCACTAGAGGAAGCTCAGGAGATTACTACATACAGATAAATATAGCCACCACTAGAGGGAGCTCAGGAGAGTACTACATACAGATATATACAGTCACCACTAGAGGGAGCTCAGGAGATTACTACATACAGATATATACAGCCACCACTAGAGGGAGCTCAGGAGAGTACTACATACAGATATATATATAGTCACCACTAGAGGGAGCTCAGGAGATTACTACATACAGATATATGCAGCCACCACTAGATGGAGCTCAGGGGATTACTACATAGAGATATATACAGCCACCACTAGAGGGAGCTCAGGTGATTACTACATACAGATATATACAGCCACCACTAGAGGAAGCTCACGAGATTACTACATACAGATATATACAGTCACCACTAGAGGGAGCTCAGGAGATTACTACTTACAGATATATACAGCAACCACTAGAGGGAGCTCAGGAGATTACTACATACAGATATATACAGTCACCACTAGAGGGAGCTCAGAAGATTACTACATACAGATATATATAGTCACCACTAGAGGGAGCTCAGGAGATTACTACATACAGATATATGCAGCCACCACTAGATGGAGCTCAGGAGATTACTACATAGAGATATATACAGCCACCACTAGAGGGAGCTCAGGAGATTACTACATAGAGATATATACAGCCACCACTAGAGGAGCTAAGGAGATTACTACATACAGATATATACAGCCACCACTAGAGGGAGCTCAGGAGATTACTACATACAGATATATACAGCCACCACTAGAGGAAGCTCAGGAGATTACTACATACAGATAAATATAGCCACCACTAGAGGGAGCTCAGGAGAGTACTACATACAGATATATACAGTCACCACTAGAGGGAGCTCAGGAGATTACTACATCCAGATATATACAGCCACCACGAGAGGAAGCTCAGGAGATTACTACATACAGATATATACAGCCACCACTAGAGGAAGCTCACGAGATTACTACATACAGATATATACAGCCATTACTAGAGGGAGCTCAGGAGATTACTACATACAGATATATACAGCCACCACTAGAGGGAGCTCAGGTGATTACTACATACAGATATATACAGCCACCACTAGAGGGAGCTCAGAAGATCACTACATACAGATATATACAGTCACCACTAGAGGGAGCTCAGGAGATTACTACTTACAGATATATACAGCCACCACTAGAGGAAGCTCAGGAGATTACTACATACAGATATATACAGCCACCACTAGAGGGAGCTCAGGAGAGTACTACATACAGATATATATATAGTCACCACTAGAGGGAGCTCAGGAGATTACTACATACAGATATATGCAGCCACCACTAGATGGAGCTCAGGGGATTACTACATAGAGATATATATAGCCCCCACTAGAGGGAGCTCAGGAGATTACTACATAGAGATATATACAGCCACCACTAGAGGGAGCTCAGGAGATTACTACATACAGATATATACAGCCACCACTAGAGGGAGCTCAGGAGATTACTACATACAGATATATACAGCCACCACTAGAGGAAGCTCAGGAGATTACTACATACAGATATATACAGCCACCACTAGAGGGAGCTCAGGAGAGTACTACATACAGATATATACAGTCACCACTAGAGGGAGCTCAGGAGATTACTACATACAGATATATACAGCCACCACTAGAGGAAGCTCAGGAGATTACTACATACAGATATATACAGCCACCACTAGAGGAAGCTCACGAGATTACTACATACAGATATATACAGCCAGCACTAGAGGGAGCTCACGAGATTACTACATACAGATATATACAGGGACCACTAGAGGGAGCTCAGGAGATTACTGCATACAGATATATACAGCCAGCACTAGAGGGAGCTCAGGAGATTACTACATACAGATATATACAGCCACCACTAGAGGAAGCTCACGAGATTACTCCATACAGATATATACAGCCAGCACTAGAGGGAGCTCAGGAGATTACTACATACAGATATATACAGCCACCACTAGAGGGAGCTCAGGAGATTACTACATACAGATATATACAGCCACCACTAGAGGGAGCTCAGGAGATTACTACATACAGATATATACAGCCACCACTAGAGGGAGCTCAGATACATACAGATATATAAGTATGTATATGTATAAGAATGCACAGAATCTTTTACATTTTTTTACCTTATACTTTTGGTGTATTATAGTGTACAGTTATTATGGGTTATTATATTGGGATTGCCTATATTATTTATTTTATGCACTTATATAGCGCTGTACAGATATCATCACTCACAGTTCCCAATGGGGCTCCCAATCTCAGTTCTGTATCAGGATGTCTCTGGAGTGTGGGGAGAAACCGGAGAACCCGGAGGAAACCTACAAACTCCATGCAGATGGTGGCCTTGGTTGGATTTGACCCTAGGAACCCAGCTCTGCAAGGAAGCACTGCTAACCACTGAGCCACCAGTAACCACTGAGCCACCAAATGACTTTTTTGCCGTTCTGCAGCGACTCAGGGCCCTAGAGATGTTGCAGTTGTCATGAGGATGTTTGGAGGTCTCGGGTGTCAGGACTTGTCTCTGTGTAATATGGATATCTGGTTGATATTAGGATAGGACGGGCTCACAGCGGTTGTCAGGGTTGTCGCCTCCTTTATGGCGTCTAATGATTAGTAACGGCGACTTTCGCTCGGCTAAATTCAATATCTCATTATCTTGATTTCAGAGCATTGGCGTTCACTGCGCGGACTCTGCACCAAGTGTGAATAATGGTTCTAGTCAGGAACGTGGGAATGGATTTGGCTCCTGAAATGACGGTAATGAGGTTCCTCTATGTTGCAGGTTAGGTGGCCCCTGAGATTGCAGGTTATTATCAGAGTGATTGTTTGACTTGAGTACGGTAGAATATTGAGAGTTGTATAATATAGTCATGATACTGTATGGCGGTATTATATGGACACTGTATGGCATTGATCTGTGTTTATTTTACGGTTATTTTATGCAAGAATGATATGGTGGTATTACACATGGTGTGGATGGTATTGTTATAGGTTTATACCATGGTTAATGTAAGCATTGTATAGCAGTATTACATGGGCTTTTGTTTGCATTGTCATGTGTTTACTCCATGGCTGGTTTATGAAAGCATTGTATGGCGGTATTACACGGGTGTGTATGGCATTGCTATGTATTTACTCCATGGTTAATGTAAGCATTGTGTGGCGGTATTACACGGGCTGTGTATGGAATTACTATGTATTTACTCCATGGTTAATGTAAGCATTGTGTGGCGGTATTACACGGGCTGTGTATGGAATTGCTATGTATTTACTCCATGGTTAATGTAAGCATTGTGTGGCGGTATTACACGGGCTGTGTATGGCATTACTATGTATTTACTCCATGGTTAATGTAAGCATTGTGTGGCGGTATTACACGGGCTGTGTATGGCATTACTATGTATTTACTCCATGGTTAATGTAAGCATTGTGTGGCGGTATTACACGGGCTGTGTATGGCATTACTATGTATTTACTCCATGGTTAATGTAAGCATTGTGTGGCGGTATTACACGGGCTGTGTATGGAATTACTATGTATTTACTCCATGGTTAATGTAAGCATTGTGTGGCGGTATTACACGGGCTGTGTATGGCATTACTATGTATTTACTCCATGGTTAATGTAAGCATTGTGTGGCGGTATTACACGGGCTGTGTATGGCATTACTATGTATTTACTCCATGGTTAATGTAAGCATTGTATGGCGGTATAACATGGGCTGTGTATGCCATTACTATGCGTTTACTCCATGGTTAATGTAAGCATTGTATGGCGGTATAAGATGGGCTGTGTATGTCATTGTTACATGTGCAATCCATGTCTATTGTATGCAGGCATTGTACTGCAGTATTACACCATGTTCCAAATTATTATGCAAATTGGATTTAAGTGTCATAAAGATTACATTTTTTGTTTTTCAATGAAACTCATTGCTGGTCTTGTGTCTCAGGCTCTTTGATCACTGAAATCAATCTCAGATACCTGTGATAATTAGTTTGCCCGGTGAGCCCAATGAAAGGAAAACTGGATGTTCCACAATATTAAGCCGGACACTGTGTTCAAGTAAAATGGGAAAGAAAAAGGATCTCTCTGCTGCCAAAAAGCATCAAATAGTGCAATGCCTCGTACAAGGGATGAAAACATTAGATATTTCATGAAAACTTAAGCGTGATCATCGTACTGTGAAGAGATTTGTGGCTGATTCCGAGCACAGACGTGTTCGTGCTGATAAAGGCAGAATGAGGAAGGTTTCTGCCAGGCAAGTTCATCGGATTAAGAAAGCAGCTGCTAAAAAGCCATTACAAACCAGCAAACAGGTATCTGAAGCTGCTGGTGCCTCTGGAGTCCCTTGAACCTCAAGGTGTAGGATCCTTCAAAGGCTTGCTGTGGGGCATAAACCTACTATTCGGCCCCTAACCAGTGCTCACAAGCAGGAACGATTGCCGTGGGCCCAGACATACATGAAGACTTGTTTACTGATGAGTGTCGTACAGCCCTGGATGGTCCAGATGGATGGAGTAGTGGATGGTTGGTGGATGGCCACCATGTCCCAACAAGGCTGTGATGTCAGCAAGGAGGTGGAGGAGTCATGTTTTGGGCCAGAATCATGGGGAGAGAGCTGGTAGGCCACTTTAGGGTTCCTGAAGGTGTGAAAATGACCTCTGCAAAGTATATAGAGTTTCTGACAGACAACTTTCTTCCATAGTACAAAAAGCAGAAACTTCAGGAGCAAAATCATCTTCATGCTGACAATGCACCATCTCATGCTGCAGAGAAGACCTCTGTGAAGAGGCGTAGCTAGAGGTTCAGCACAGGGGGGGCGAAACATACTTGAGTGGGCCCCCACTTATTGGCTTCCCAAACGCACGTTTCCAACTTCACAGGCACATACTACTAGTTGTGGTTATAATACTGTATTAGAAAGATGACTATATAAACTGCTAGATCATCTATGCTGTTAAGTACAGTACAATAGACTTTCTACATACCCTACTCTAAATACTCTACCACATAATGCAGTAAAATATAGGAGTAATAGGAGTAAAAAACAAGGGGACTCCTATGTTAAAGGAAACCTGTCCCCAGTTTTTACATCACTAAACTAACAGTCCCTTGCCCCCATCAGACCTCAGATCAGCGTATTGTGCCCCCATCAGACCTCAGATAAGCGTATTGTGCCCCATCAGACCTCAGATCAGCAGAATGTGCCCCCATCAGTCCTCACATCAGCCTACTGTGCCCCATCAGACCTCAGATCAGCGTATTGTGCCCCCATCAGACCTCAGATCAGCGTATTGTGCCCCCATCAGACCTCAGATCAGCAGAATGTGCCCCCATCAGACCTCAGATCAGCGTATTGTGCCCCCATCAGACCTCAGATCAGCAGAATGTGTCCCTATCAGACCTCAGACCAGCAGAATGTGTGCCCATCAGACCTCAGCTCAGCAGAATGTACCCCCATCAAACCTCAGATTAGCAGAATGTGTCCCTATCAGACCTCAGATCAGCAGAATGTGTCCCCATCAGACCTCAGATCAGCAGAATGTGTGCCCCCATCAGACCTCAGATCAGCGTATTGTGCCCCCCATCAGACCTCAGATCAGCCTATTGTGCCCCATCAGACATCAGATCAGCTTATTGTGCCCCATCAGACCTCAGATCAGCGTATTGTGCCCCCATCAGACCTCAGATCAGCAGAATGTGCCCCCATCAGACCTCAGATCAGCGTATTGTGCCCCCATCAGACCTCAGATCAGCCTATTGTGCCCCATCAGACCTCAGATCAGCGTATTGTGCCTCCATCAGACCTCAGATCAGCAGAATGTGTCCCTATCAGACCTCAGATCAGCAGAATGTGTGCCCATCAGACCTCAGCTCAGCAGAATGTGTCCCCATCAGACCTCAGATCAGCAGAATGTGTGCCCATCAGACCTCAGATCAGCGTATTGTGCCCCCATCAGACCTCAGATCAGCCTACTGTGCCCCCATCAGACCTCAGATCAGCGTATTGTGCCCCCATCAGACCTCACATCAGCCTACTGTGCCCCCATCAGACCTCACATCAGCGTATTGTGCCCCCATCAGACCTCAGATCAGCCTATTGTGCCCCATCAGACATCAGATCAGCGTATTGTGCCCCATCAGACCTCAGATCAGCGTATTGTGCCCCCATCAGACCTCAGATCAGCAGAATGTGCCCCCATCAGACCTCAGATCAGTGTATTGTGCCCCCATCAG
Organism: Rhinella marina; assembly: GCA_900303285.1. Classification (NCBI taxonomy): domain Eukaryota; kingdom Metazoa; phylum Chordata; class Amphibia; order Anura; family Bufonidae; genus Rhinella; species Rhinella marina. Next base: position 28,402 of record ONZH01011818.1, on the reverse strand, counting down.
ACCTCAGATCAGCCTATTGTGCCCCATCAGACCTCAGATCAGCGTATTGTGCCTCCATCAGACCTCAGATCAGCGTATTGTGCCCCATCAGACCTCAGATCAGCGTATTGTGCCCCCATCAGACCTCAGATCAGCAGAATGTACCCCCATCAGACCTCAGATCAGCAGAATGTGTCCCCATCAGACCTCAGATCAGCAGAATGTGCCCCCATCAGACCTCAGATCAGCGTATTGTGCCCCCATCAGACCTTAGATCAGCAGAATGTGCCCCCATCAGACCTCAGATCAGCAGAATGTGCCCCCATCAGACCTCAGATCAGCAGAATGTGCCCCCATCAGACCTCAGATCAGCAGAATGTGCCCCCATCAAACCTCAGATCAGTCTACTGTGCCCCCATCAAACCTCAGATCAGCGTATTGTGCCCCCATCAGACCTCAGATCAGCAGAATGTGCCCCCATCAGACCTCAGCTCAGCCTATTGTGCCCCATCAGACCTCAGATCAGCGTATTGTGCCCCCATCAGACCTCATATCAGCGTATTGTGCCCCCATCAGACCTCAGATCAGCGTATTGTGGCCTCATCAGACCTCAGATCAGCGTATTGTGCCCCCATCAGACCTCAGATCAGCCCACCCAGCCACATAAGATTAAAATAAAAAACCTTTCTTACCTGTCTTGCGCTGTGGCTGCACTCCGGTCCGGCGTTCCACTGTCTTCCCTGGCCGGCGCGCACTATGACCTGACGCTGCAGGTTTTTTATTTTAATCTTATGTGGCTGGGTGGGCTGATCTGAGGTCTGATGGGGGTCCCTAAATACACTTGTATTCGCCTGATAGTTTTAAGGTCATCCTTGCTGGGCCCCTCTGAGTCACTGGGCTCGGAGCCGTGGCATTGTTATGTGTCTACTCCATGGGTAATGTAAGCATTGTATGGCAGTATAACATGAGCTTTGTATGGCGTTGTTACATGTGTAATCCATGTCTGTTTTATGCAGGCATTGTACTGCAGTATTATATGGACACTATACAGCATTGTTATGTGTTTCCTTATTGTTGCAGTGCGGTTATTTTATGTAGCACTGTGTGGCAGTGTTATACAGCTGCTAGATGACTTTGTTATATCTTTGTTATATATCTGTGATATCACAGCACACTGTGCAGATAACAGACTCAGCTCAGCTACATCTGAATAGAAGAGCTGCACTTGGGAGATTGAAAATTCCATCAACGTTTTTCGGTGATCACAATAATTCTCTGTGTGTCAGGATCACAATTGCTGGTTGTCACATGGAAGCAGATATGAAAGGGTTACTGTGGCCCTGCACCAACCCCCGGTATTACATTATGCGGTACATTCCACGTTATTCCAACCAGGTGAATCTGCAGGAGGATTCTTCACGGCGTCCTCCCCCGGACCTGATATCTTCAAGGACACAAACTGTATGTCTCATCCCAGAAATATCAATTCCCCTCCACAAAGCGTGAAGACAAGTCATGCTGTATGTGGTGTCACAGCCTGGCGGTATATGGCACAGAACGGAAACAGTCATTTAAGATGGAAACAAAATGACCCAAATTTTTGTTTCTGTTCAAATTATTTAATCAGAGGCGGTCACTGAGCAGCTGCAGCGGTCGGGTTTGGGGTGGCCTCAACACTATGCTGGGTCCCCCAGGCACCATCGAAGTGTCACCACATGGTGCTGCTCTCCGGAAGGGATGGTGAGGCGTAGTGCACCCCAATGGGAGACCCAGAGTCCAGAGAGTCAGGGTCTGCAGTAACCAGGGGGCTTCTTTACTGGAGGAATTCAGGTGCAAAACATTACAGGCAGTGCACTGAGCGCTTCGCCAGTCTCCTCCCTGGTAGAGGAAGTGTTTGATGCTGAGGAAAGTCCTGAGCTAGCTGTCCCTCTCTCTCTCAGAAAGCTGGTATCCTGGTCAAAAGGCTGGTGATCCAGGGTCTGTGGCAGAGTATCCCTGTCTCTGCGTCTTCCTCTGGTCACTCAGTAGTCTGGCAGAGGCTCTTCTATTGAACCCTGGTCCCTATCTGCAGACTAACGGCTCAGACTGCTCTCCTTATACACAGTTTCTAAAGGATCCAGAACCTTCTTGTGGGAGGGGTGGAGTGGAGAAGCACAGGCGAAACAAAAACAATGTTGCAGTTCAAGTCCTCCATAAAAGGGATGCAAATGAGCTGTTAACAAGCTCCGCCTTTGATGCCACCACATATAAGGCAGCTATCTGATAAGTCAATGTTCAGCTCTTTAAATAACCCTTTACCCTTTTTCCCAGAATTCCAGAGGAGCATGAATGGCCTATAAATCTCCTCATGCCGATTAAGGCACTCTCTCCCCAAGGAGAGATAGTACCCCCAAAACCTGACAGGCCTCTCACCCAGTTAAGCCAGTACTCTCTGCTCTGCACTGATAAGGGGCAATCACCCCGAAACAGCTGTCTGCAGATGAGATGCTGGTTTATTTAATATCCAAGTCACATCTCAAGGCTTATTTAAAGAGCTGAACAGTGACTTATAGGATAGCTGCCTTACATCTGGTGGCATCAGAGGCGGAGCTTGTTAAGAGCTCATTTGCATCACTTTCTTCCCAGAATTCCAGAGGAACATGAATGGCCTATAAGTCCTCTTCTCCTCAATTAATGGGCTCTCCCCCCAAGGAGAGATAGTATACCCCCAGATAGGACCTTAACCCCTTCCTGCCCAGCACCATACTAGTACAGCGCTGGATGGGTCTTTAAAGATGGCGCCTGCTCCTGAGCAGAGCAGGCGCCATAGCCGTGGGTGAAATGCTGATTCATACAGCAGACACCCGTGGCTGATGTCCGCAACTGGCAGTAATGCCGATCGTGGACATTTAATGACAGGAGGCTGCTGCATAGACTTTCCTATGGAGCTCTTCTGTCTATGATCAGGGGCGGACACAGACAGCAGAGGGCCCTTGTGCAAGGAATGTGTTTGGGCCCCCATGCCCCCCCCCCCCGCCGTTCCCAAACCAAATTCTCAACCTAACCTATGGTGTCCTAACATTACATACAGCAATACAAAACATACAGGGTAAGGCTACTTTCACACCTGCAGCACTACGCTCCGGCCACCTGATTTGGCAGAGAATGCAAGAAATTGGCCGGACACAGACTCAGTCATGCAGAGGTTTGTGTCCTGCTGATTCTCTGCATTTTTGCCAGATTGTGGCCGGATCTCTGCCTGACCCCATTATAGTTAATGGGGCCGGCGGGCATTCTGTCTGCATCCAGCAGTGCCAGAGCCGGTGAATTCCAGAAGGCTGTTCTCTGCTGGACCAGCCTGCCAGAATCACCAACTCAGATGTGAAAGTAGCCTAATACAGGTCCACATACCTCCTACATCCAGTGACGTCTTCTTAGATGTAGATGTTCTCTTTCCTCATCTTCTCCTTTCAGACCAGACCGCCATGATGATTTCTTCCAGCCATCTCTTCTCTCTGTGGAGTTTGACAAATAGACATCTTAGATTCCTACTTTTCTATCATTCTTCCACCTTCTTGAACTCCTCATCCTGCCACCCCCAATACTGTGCCCGCTGTGCTCCCCAAAACTATACTGCAGAAACAGTCCCCCTCAAATACTACCGCCTTCAGTAATTAAAATAACTGCACCCAGGAAAGTGTCCCTGACACTAAATTATAACCAAAATGTTCCCCAAAAATAACTGTGCTAAGCTGATAGTAATAGTCCCAACAATAGAAATAATTAGTGCCCCCGGCCAGCCAATGTCCCCATAGTGCCCTCATAATGTGCCAATGCCCCCTACTATGTACCCAAAAAACCCTCTTAGTGCCCCTATACAATGACCCCAATAGTGCTCCTCTCCCCCCCTTCTCCATAGTGCCCCCATGTCTGCCAGAATATAAGATAGGGCCCCCATAGTGATCCTCGCCCTCCATAGTGCCAGTATATATATAGGGCCCCCCATAGTCGTCCTCCTCCTCCAGAGTGCCCCCCATAATGCTCCCCCTCCATAGTGGCCCCCCATAGTGCTCCTCCTCCATAGTGGCCCCCCATAGTGCTCCTCCTCCATAGTGGCCCCCCATAGTGCTCCTCCTCCATAGTAGCCCCCCATAATGCTCCTCCTCCATAGTGGCCCCCCATAGTGCTCCTCCTCCATAGTGGCCCCCCATAGTGCTCCTCCCCCATAGTGCTCCCCCTCCATAGTGGCCCCCCATAGTGCTCCTCCTCCATAGTGGCCCCCCATAGTGCTCCTCCTCCATACTGGCCCCCCATAGTGCTCCTCCCCCATAGTGCTCCCCCTCCATAGTGGCCCCCCATAGTGCTCCCCCTCCATAGTGGCCCCCCCTAGTGCTCCTCCTCCATAGTAGCCCCCATAGTGCTCCCCCTCCATAGTGGCCCCCCCTAGTGCTCCCCCTCCATAGTGGCCCCCCATAGTGCTCCTCCTCCATAGTAGCCCCCATAGTGTTCCTTCTCCATAGTGGCCCCCCATAGTGCTCCCCTCCATAGTGGCCCCCCATAGTGCTCCCCCTCCATAGTGGCCCCCCATAGTGCTCCCCCTCCATAGTGCTCCCCCTCCATAGTAGCCCCCATAGTGTTCCTTCTCCATAGTGGCCCCCCATAGTGCTCCCCCTCCATAGTGGCCCCCTAGGTCCCCCTCCCATAGTGGCCCCCATAGTGCTCCCCCCCATAGTGCCCCTCCATAGTGCCCCCCTGCCCCATAGTGCTCCCCCTCCATAGTGCTCCTCCTCCATAGTGCTCCTCCTCCATAGTGGCCCCCCATAGTGCTCCTCCTCCATAGTAGCCCCCATAGTGTTCCTTCTCCATAGTGGCCCCCCATAGTGCTCCCCCTCCATAGTGGCCCCCCATAGTGCTCCCCCTCCATAGTGGCCCCCCATAGTGCTCCTCCTCCATAGTAGCCCCCATAGTGTTCCTTCTCCATAGTGGCCCCCCATAGTGCTCCTCCTCCATAGTGGCCCCCCATAGTGCTCCTCCTCCATAGTAGCCCCCATAGTTTTCCTTCTCCATAGTGGCCCCCCATAGTGCTCCTCCTCCATAGTGGCCCCCATAGTGCTCCTCCTCCATAGTGGCCCCCCATAGTGCTCCTCCTCCATAGTGGCCCCCATAGTGTTCCTTCCCCATTGTGCTCCCCTCCAAAGTGGCCCCCATAGTGCCTCTCCTCCATAGTGCTCCTCCCCCATAGTGCCCCCACTGAGTGCCAACTTAAATAAAAAAAAATTAACAGTTATACTTACCTCCTTGCCTCTGTCAGCGACGCGATGCAGGCCTCTTCCGGCCTCTTCCGGCCTGTGTCCCGCGCTGTACGGCTCAGGCGGCGCGATGACGTCATCGCGCCGCCTGTGCCGGCCTCTGATAGGCTACAGGCCTAGTGCCTGCAGCCTATGAGAGGAACGGGGAAGGGACACGCCTCTCCCTCCCTTGCCCCGCATTATCCATCTGTATCGCCGTCCTAAGGACGGCGATACAGATGAATATAGAGATGAGCGCTTCCAAAATGGAAGCGCTCACATCTCTACCTACCGCCGGGAAGAAAGGGCCCTCCTCCGGTCCCGGGCCCCGGTGCAGCCGAACCGGCTGCACCACGGTATGTCCGCCCCTGTCTATGATATAAGCAATCAAATAATTGCTTGTTACAGTTCCCTATGGGAACTATAAAAAAGTGTAAAATAATTAAATTAAAAAGTTTTTAAAAGTAAAAAAAAAAAAAACATCAAAATTCAAATCACCCCCCTTTCCCCAAAATAAAAAATAAAAGTATTAAAAAAATTAAAAAATACACATCATGGGTATCACCATATGCAAAAACGCCCATATTATAAGAATATAAAAATTTATTTCCCATTTGAAAAACTGCGAAACAGAAAAAAGTTTCAAAATGGCCGATTCGCCGTTTTTGTTGCCTTTTTTTCTAAAAAAAAAATTAAATAGAAAGTGATAAAAAAGTCATACACACCCCAGAAGTATAAATGAAAAGTTCAGATCGCCCCGCAAAAAATGAGCCCCCAATACCAAAAAGTTATAGGGGTCAAAATATGGCGACAAAAAAAAAAAATTAAAAAAATGCCAACTTTATAATTATTTTAATTATCAAAACGCAAGAAAAGCTATACATATTAGATATCGCCGGATTCATACTGACCTGTAGAATGAAAGTAACTGGTCAGTTTTAATGCACATCGAATACTGTAAATAAAAATATAAAAATTCACGGCTATGTGAACAGAAAAAAATAAAAAAGTTATGGCTCTGTGAAGGCAGGGAGCGCAAAACGAAAACACAAAAACAAAAAAACCTCCGGAGGTGAAAGGGTTAATGACTAAGCAGCTTTCAGAGGTAATCAACAGTCTAGAGAAACCTAATCCAGACAGTCAAACGTTCACTGTGTCTGTTTCTTTACCTCTAAAATTTAGCTTTGCATAATCCCTTAAGGTAACTGTGAGGTAATGACAAGCTTCTCAGTGCGCGGGCTGGAAAGTCCCAAAGTCTCTCAGTATTAGCTGGCTGTCCATTAACCCCGTGCAGATATAAGGCAATAACTAGTAGTGCAATTATGGCTTTGCATAGTAGAAATAGAGGCAAATGTCCATAAACATCCATAGTCCGAGGGCTGTACACAGCAGAATGTCTCTGATCATAAAGGAGAGGATGGCGGCCGAGGAGGTCGCTGTAAATGGAGGGGGAGGACGCCTGCTGATATTGACTTTTGTGTACTTTATTACATTTTTTTGTATGTCCACCAAACTCTTTGGATCTCACTTATTTTTATTAAACATACATTACGTTGAAAAAGTATCTGCCCCTTCCTTACTGATCACATGATGGAGCCATGAATAAGTCTCCGCTTCATGAAGTGAAGACTTCATGGCTACTACAAATGCCCTCACCGTCACACCAAGAACGTTCTGCCTGCGTGTGACATCAGGATAATGTGAGGGAAAATTCATCATCTGGTGCACACAGTGGTTCTGTGGGGAGATAAATGGCGCCATTACTGCTTGTACTACCGCCTTACCCCCATTACTGTCTGCAAACATCAATCTACACACAGACCACAAGGGAGAATGAGAGAAGGAAAGATCAAGAAGGAGAGGAACGCCTAGAATAATACAAGACCCCGATCTATCATCTATGTATATATTACTGCCTCACACTGTGTCCTGATATAATTCTACCGCACTCCGTGCCCATCTGATATCATAGTGCCACACACTGACTGCATTCTCAGTGATGTCACCGCTGATCTCTAGTGATGGATAGGCTGCATTCCCAGTGATGTCACCGCTGATCTCTAGTGATGGATAGGCTGCATTCTCAGTGATGTCACCGCTGATCTCTAGTGATGGATAGACTGCATTCTCAGTGATGTCACTGCTGATCTCTAGTGATGGATAGGCTGCATTCTCAGTGATGTCACCGCTGATCTCTAGTGATGGATAGGCTGCATTCTCAGTGATGTCACCGCTGATCTCTAGTGATGGATAGGCTGCATTCTCAGTGATGTCACTGCTGATCTCTAGTGATGGATAGGCTGCATTCTCAGTGATGTCACCGCTGATCTCTAGTGATGGATAGGCTGCATTCTCAGTGATGTCACCGCTGATCTCTAGTGATGGATAGGCTGCATTCTCAGTGATGTCACTGCTGATCTCTAGTGATGGATAGGCTGCATTCTCAGTGATGTCACCGCTGATCTCTAGTGATGGATAGGCGGCATTCTCAGTGATGTCACCGCTGATCTCTAGTGATGGATAGGCTGAATTCTCAGTGATGTCACCGCTGATCTCTAGTGATGGATAGGCTGCATTCTCAGTGATGTCACCGCTGATCTCTAATGATGGATAGGCTGCATTCTCAGTGATGTCACCGCTGATCTCTAGTGATGGATAGGCTGCATTCTCAGTGATGTCACCGCTGATCTCTAGTGATGGATAGGCTGCATTCTCAGTGATGTCACCACTGATCTCTAGTGATGGATAGGCTGCATTCTCAGTGATGTCACCGCTGATCTCTAGTGATGGATAGGCTGCATTCTCAGTGATGTCACCGCTGATCTCTAGTGATGGATAGGCTGCATTCTCAGTGATGTCACCGCTGATCTCTAGTGATGGATAGGCGGCATTCTCAGTGATGTCACCGCTGATCTCTAGTGATGGATAGGCTGAATTCTCAGTGATGTCACCACTGATCTCTAGTGATGGATAGGCTGCATTCTCAGTGATGTCACCACTGATCTCTAGTGATGGATAGGCTACATTCTCAGTGATGTCACCGCTCATCTCTAGTGATGGATAGGCTGAATTCTCAGTGATGTCACCACTGATCTCTAGTGATGGATAGGCTACATTCTCAGTGATGTCACCGCTGATCTTTAGTGAATGGACAGGCTGCATTCTCAGTGATGTCACCGCTGATCTTTAGTGAATGGACAGGCTGCATTCTCAGTGATGTCACCGGCTGATCTCTAGTGATGGATAGGCTGCATTCTCAGTGATGTCACTGCTGATCTCTAGTGATGGATAGGCTGCATTCTCAGTGATGTCACCGCTGATCTCTAGTGATGGATAGGCTGCATTCTCAGTGATGTCACGCTGATCTCTAGTGATGGATAGGCTGTATTCTCAGTGATGTCACCGCTGATCTCTAGTGATGGATAGGCTGTATTCTCAGTGATGTCACCGCTGATCTCTAGTGATGGATAGGCGGCATTCTCAGTGATGTCACCACTGATCTCTAGTGATGGATAGGCTGCATTCTCAGTGATGTCACCGCTGATCTCTAGTGAATGGATAAGCGGCATTCTCAGTGATGTCACCGCTGATCTCTTGTGATGGATAGGCGGCATTCTCAGTGATGTCACCGCTGATCTCTAGTGAATGGATAGGCGGCATTCTCAGTGATGTCACCGCTGATCTCTAGTGAATGTCTTTATCACATTTAGTGTAGAACTGATGGAATTTTAGTTGTAGATTTTTATGAATTGTAGAACATCTGACAACTCAGTGAACTCCATGTAGAGCTATAAATAAGTAGTCAGAGACCGTGACCGGTGCTGCGGCTAATTATTTACCGGCTGTTGCTGTTTTACAAGCCGCTCTTTGGTAACACAGATCACATAACGTGTTGCTGCCGGGAGTCCTGACACCGCGCCGCCAGCAAGAGATCAATATAATCGTAAACCGCGGTAATGGACCAGAGCTGTCGCCCGGGGCCTCAGTGCACCAAAGCTCCTGTATAGTCACAGCTGAAGATTAAATATCAACTTCAGTGTGTGGAACTGAAGCTTTGTTCCTGGTCCATGAATCGAACGCAAGAACTGCAGTAAGGACTGACACTTGTGTAAGCAAACACACTGATTGACCCTTATAAGGATCTGGCGATGGTTTCCCTTAGGGACTGGAGGAGCAGTGTATTCCCAGGAGCCGGTGTATATGTCATAGAAGAGGTCATCATTCTGTGGTTCTCCAGCTGTGGGGAGACTACATCTCCCAATATAGTGGACATGCTGGGAGTTGTAGTTTCCTCCTCGCTGGACGCCACCCTGCTGTGTTCCAATGCAGATGTCCTCTTCTTGTCTTGCGCAGTGATTCAGGGCAGAGTGTTCCGGTACTGCACCCCCGAGGGCACATGGCTGTTCAAAGAGACCAAGGACAACGGGACCACGCCCTGGAGGAACCTGACGGAATGTGAGGACAGGTCGCTGAAGGTAACTCCCATTATGCTGTGTCCTTGGCTGGCTAAGGTGTGTAGAGTGGGGGAAGTGAAGTGACGACAACCTCTGGGCACATTACTGGAGTATGCAGTGATCAGAGGATCCTGCAGGACACTCCCACTGACCGTCCTCCATTATAATGTGACAGGAGGAGTAGTCATGGGGGTCCGCCCTGCACTCTTCTGACCCAGCAGTCAAACTTTCTCCTCTGGAATCACTTCTACTTCACCTGCCGCCAGTGCGTCCTTGCCTGCCCCTCTCATATCCAACAGTATAGGTAGCGCTATTATTTAAAGGGCACAAAGAGTTGGATCGGGGACCGCTCTGGTACAGACACACAGGGCCCGGGGACCGTCCTGGTACACACACACAGGGCCCGGGGACCATCCTGGTACAGACACACAGGGCCGGGGACCGTCCTGGTACAGACACACAGGGCCCGGGGACCGTCCTGGTACAGACACACAGGGCCCGGGGACCGCTCTGGTACAGACACACAGGGCCCGGGGACCGTCCTGGTACAGACACACAGGGCCCGGGGACTGTCCTGGTACAGACACACAGGGCCCGGGGACCGCTCTGGTACAGACACACAGGGGGCCGCTGGACACACAGGCCGGGACCGCTCTAAAAAAGACACACAGGGCCCGGGGACCGTCCTGGTACAGACACACAGGGCCCGGGGACCGCTCTGATACAAGACCACACAGGCCGGGCACCGTCCTGGTACAGACACACCAGGGCCCGGGGACCGCTCTGATACAGACACACAGGGCCCGGGCACCGTCCTGGTACAGACACACAGGGCCCGGGGACCGTCCTGGTACAGACACACAGGGCTCGGGGACCGTCCTGGTACAGACACACAGGGCCCGGGGACCGTCCTGGTACAGACACACAGGGCCCGGGGACCGCTCTGGCACTGATGCAGCAAAGCTGGTTTATAGCCTGAGACACAGTGGTCTACACCCTGGAGCTCTCAAGCTGCTACACAACTACAACTCCCAGCATGCCATGATAATCTTATAATAACCTGTCTGTGCTCTGTCCGCAGGTCCAACCAGAAGAGCAGTTATCATCCCTGTCCATCATCTACACCATCGGATACTCCCTGTCCTTCTCAGCTCTGGTCATTGCCACATTCATCCTGGTGATATTCAGGTAACTGTTCTCACTGAACCGACCATTATCATGCACAACACTGGTATGACCCGGGCATAATTATATATGTACAGCTAGTATAAGTTATACATCTTCTGTATATAGTGATATGGAGCATGCTGGTATAACCTGGGTATATCCTGTATATAATTATATATGTACAGCTGGTATAAGTTATACATATTCTTGTATATAGCGATATGGAGCATGCTGGTATAACCTGGGTATATCCTGTATATAATTATATATGTACAGCTGGTATAAGTTATACATCTTCTGTATATAGTGATATGGAGCATGCTGGTATAACCTGGGTATCCCCTGTATATAATTATATATGTACAGCTAGTATAAGTTATACATCTTCTGTATATAGTGATATGGAGCATGCTGGTATAACTGGGTATCCCCTGTATATAATTATATATGTACAGCTGGTATAAGTTATACATCTTCTGTATATAGTGATATGGAGCATGCTGGTATAAACTGGGTATATCCTGTATATAATTATATATGTTACAGCTGGTATAAGTTATACATCTTCTTGTATATAGTGATATGGAGCAATCCTGGTATAACCTGGGTATATTCCTGTAATATAATTATATATGTACAGCTGGTATCCGTTATATATATACCTTGGTATAACCTGGGTATCTCCTGTATATAATTATATATGTACAGCTGGTATAAGTTATACATCTTCTTGTATATAGTGATATGGAGCATGTTGGTATAACCTGGGTATCTCCTGTATATAATTATATATGTACAGCTGGTATAAGTTATACATCTTCTGTATATAGTGATATGGAGCATGCTGGTATAACCTGGGTATCTCCTGTATATAATTATATATGTACAGCTGGTATAAGTTATACATATTCTTGTATATAGTGATATGGAGCATACTGGTATAACCTGGGTATATCCTGTATATAATTATATATGTACAGCTGGTATCCGTTATATATATACCCTGGTATAACCTGGGTATCTCCTGTATATAATTATATATGTACAGCTGGTATAAGTTATACATCTTCTTGTATATAGTGATATGGAGCATGCTGGTATAACCTGGGTATATCCTGTATATAATTATATATGTACAGCTGGTATCCGTTATATATATACCCTGGTATAACCTGGGTATCTCCTGTATATAATTATATATGTACAGCTGGTATAAGTTATACATCTTCTTGTATATAGTGATATGGACCATGCTAGTATAACCTGGGTATCTCCTGTATATAATTATATATGTACAGCTGGTATAAGTTATACATCTTCTGTATATAGTGATATGGAGCATGCTGGTATAACCTGGGTATCGCCTGTATATAATTATATATGTACACGCTGGTATAAGTTATATATCTTCTTGTATATAGTGATATGGAGCATGCTGGTATAACCTGGGTATCTCTGTATATAATTATATATGTAGCAGCTGGTATAAGTTATATATCTTCTTGTTATAGTGATATGGACCATGCTGGTATAAACCTGGGTATCGCCTGTATATAATTATATATGTACAGCTGGTATAAGTTATATATCTTCTTGTATATAGTGATACTGGAGCATGCTGGTATAAACCTGGGTATCTCTGTATTAATTATATATGTACAGCTGGTATATAGTTATACATCTTCTTGTATATAGTTGATATGGACCATGCTAGTATAACCTGGGTATCTCCTGTATATAATTATATATGTACAGCTGGTATAAGTTATACATCTTCTGTATATAGTGATATGGAGCATGCTGGTATAACGCTGGGTATCGCCTGTATATAATTATATATGTACAGCTGGTATAAGTTATATATCTTCTTGTATATAGTGATATGGAGCATGCTGGTATAACCTGGGTATCTCTTGTATATAATTATATATGTACAGCTGGTAATAAGTTATATATCTTCTTGTATATAGTGATATGGACCATGCTGGTATAACCTGGGTAATCGCCTGTATATAATTATATATGTACAGCTGGTATAAGTTATATATCTTCTTGTATATAGTGATATGTAGCATGCTGGTATAACCTGGGTAATCTCCTGTATATAATTATATATGTACAGCTGGTATAAGTTATATATCTTCCTGTATATAGTGATATGGAGCATGCTGGTATAACCTGGGTATCTCCTGTATATAATTATATATTTACAGCTGGTATAAGTTATATATCTTCTTGTATATAGTGATATGGAGCATGCTGGTATAACCTGGGTATCTCCTGTATATAATTATATATGTACAGCTGGTTATAAAGTTATACATCTTCTTGTATATAGTGATATGGAGCATGCTGGTATAACCTGGGTATCTCCTGTATATAATTATATATGTACAGCTGGTATAAGTTATACATCTTCTTGTATATAGTGATATGGAGCATGCTGGTATAACCTGGGTATCTCCTGTATATAATTATATATGTACAGCTGGTATAAGTTATACATCTTCTTGTATATAGTGATATGGAGCATGCTGGTATAACCTGGGTATCTCCTGTATATAATTATATATGTACAGCTGGTATAAGTTATACATCTTCTTGTATATAGTGATATGGAGCATGCTGGTATAACCTGGGTATCTCCTGTATATAATTATATATGTACAGCTGGTATAAGTTATACATCTTCTGTATATAGTGATATGGAGCATGCTGGTATAACCTGGGTATCTCCTGTATATAATTATATATGTACAGCTGGTATAAGTTATACATCTTCTTGTATATAGTGATATGGAGCATGCTGGTATAACCTGGGTATCTCCTGTATATAACTATATATGTACAGCTGGTATAAGTTATACATCTTCCTGTATATAGTGATATGAGCATGCTGGTATAACCTGGGTATCTCCTGTATATAATTATATATGTACAGCTGGTATAAGTTATACATCTTCTTGTATATAGTGATATGGAGCATGCTGGTATAACCTGGGTATCTCCTGATATAATATATATGTACAGCTGGTAGTAAGTTATACATCTTCTTGTATATAGTGATATGGAGCATGCTGGTATAACCTGGGTATCTCCTGTATATAATTATATATGTACAGCTGGTTATAAGTTATACATTCTTCTTGTATATAGTGATAAGGAGCATGCTGGTATAAACCTGGGTATCTCCTGTATATAATTATATATGTACAGCTGTATAAGTTATACATCTTCTTGTATATAGTGATATGGAGCATGCTGGTATAACCTGGGTATCTCCTGTAATATAATATATTATGTACAGCTGGTATAAGTTATACATCTCTGTATATAGTGATATGGAGCATGCTGGTATAACCTGGGTATCTCCTGTATATAATTATATATGTACAGCTGGTATAAGTTATACATCTTCTTGTATATAGTGATATGGAGCATGCTGGTATAACCTGGGTATCTCCTGTATATAATTATATATGTACAGCTGGTATAAGTTATACATCTTCTTTATATAGTGATATGGACCATGCTGGTTATAACCTGGGTATCTCCTGTATATAATTATATATGTACAGCTGGTATAAGTTATACATCTTCTGTATATAGTGATATGGGAGCATGCTGGTATAACCTGGGTATCTCCTGTATATAATTATATATGTACAGCTGGTATAAGTTATACATCTTCTTGTATATAGTGATATGGAGCATGCTGGTATAACCTGGGTATCTCCTGTATATAATTATATATGTACAGCTGTATAAGTTATACATCTTCTTGTATATAGTGATATGGACCATGCTGGTATAACCTGGGTATCTCCTGTATATAATTTATATATGTACAGCTGGTATAAGTTATATATCTTCTTGTATATAGTGATATGGAGCCATGCTGGTATAAACCTGGGTATCTCCTGTATATAATTATATATGTACAGCTGGTATAAGTTATACATCTTCTGGTATATAGTGATATGGAGCATGCTGGTATAACCTGGGTATCTCCTGTATATAATTATATATGTACAGCTGGTATAAGTTATACATCTTCTTGTATATAGTGATATGGAGCATGCTGGTATAAACCTGGTATCTCCTGTATATAATTATATATGTACAAGCTGGTATAAGTTATACATCTTCTGTATATAGTGATATGGAGCATGCTGGTATAACCTGGGTATCTCCTGTATATAATTATATATGTACAGCTGGTATAAGTTATACATCTTCTTGTATATAGTGATATGGAGCATGCTGGTATAACCTGGGTATCTCCTGTATATAATTATATATGTACAGCTGGTATAAGTTATACATCTTCTTGTATATAGTGAT
This sequence comes from Rhinella marina, assembly GCA_900303285.1. Lineage (NCBI taxonomy): Eukaryota > Metazoa > Chordata > Amphibia > Anura > Bufonidae > Rhinella > Rhinella marina. The sequence goes on along the minus strand of ONZH01011818.1, from coordinate 13,191 downwards.
ATGGAGCATGCTGGTATAACCTGGGTATCTCCTGTATATAATTATATATGTACAGCTGGTATAAGTTTATACATCTTCTTGTATATATAGTGATATGGAGCATGCTGGTATAACCTGGGTATCTCCTGTATATAATTATATATGTACAGCTGGTATAAGTTATACATCTTCTTGTATATAGTGATATGGAGCATGCTGGTAATAACCTGGGTATCTCCTGTATATAATTATATATGTACAGCTGGTATAAGTTATACATCTTCTTGTATATAGTGATATGGAGCATGCTGGTATAACCTGGGTATCTCCTGTATATAATTATATATGTACAGCTGGTATAAGTTATACATCTTCTTGTATATAGTGATATGGAGCATGCTGGTATAACCTGGGTATCTCCTGTATATAATTATATATGTACAGCTGGTATATAACCTGGGTATCTCCTGTATATAATTATATATGTACAGCTGGTATAAGTTATACATCTTCTTGTATATAGTGATATGGAGCATGCTGGTATAACCTGGGTATCTCCTGTATATAATTATATATGTACAGCTGGTATAAGTTATACATCTTCTTGTATATAGTGATATGGAGCATGCTGGTATAACCTGGGTATCTCCTGTATATAATTATATATGTACAGCTGGTATAAGTTATACATCTTCTGTATATAGTGATATGGAGCATGCTGGTATAACCTGGGTATCTCCTGTATATAATTATATATGTACAGCTGGTATAAGTTATACATCTTCTCTGTATATAGTGATATGGAGCATGCTGGTATAACCTGGGTATCTCCTGTATATAATTATATATGTACAGCTGGTATAAGTTATACATCTTCTTGTATATAGTGATATGGAGCATGCTGGTATAACCTGGGTATCTCCTGTATATAATTATATATGTACAGCTGGTATAAGTTATACATCTTCTTGTATATAGTGATATGGAGCATGCTGGTATAACCTGGGTATCTCCTGTATATAATTATATATGTACAGCTGGTATAAGTTATACATCTTCTTGTATATAGTGATATGGAGCATGCTGGTATAACCTGGGTATCTCCTGTATATAATTATATATGTACAGCTGGTATAAGTTATACATCTTCTTGTATATAGTGATATGGAGCATGCTGGTATAACCTGGGTATCTCCTGTATATAATTATATATGTACAGCTGGTATAAGTTATACATCTTCTTGTATATAGTGATATGGAGCATGCTGGTATAACCTGGGTATCTCCTGTATATAATTATATATGTACAGCTGGTATAAGTTATACATCTTCTTGTATATAGTGATATGGAGCATGCTGGTATAACCTGGGTATCTCCTGTATATAATTATATATGTACAGCTGGTATAAGTTATACATCTTCTTGTATATAGTGATATGGAGCATGCTGGTATAACCTGGGTATCTCCTGTATATAATTATATATGTACAGCTGGTATAAGTTATACATCTTCTTGTATATAGTGATATGGAGCATGCTGGTATAACCTGGGTATCTCCTGTATATAATTATATATGTACAGCTGGTATAAGTTATACATCTTCTTGTATATAGTGATATGGACCATGCTGGTAATAACCTGGGTATCTCCTGTATATAATTATATATGTACAGCTGGTATAAGTTATACATCTTCTGTATATAGTGATATGGAGCATGCTGGTATAACCTGGGTATCTCCTGTATATAATGATATATGTACAGCTGGTTATAAGTTATACATCTTCTTGTATATAGTGATATGGAGCATGCTGGGTATAACCTGGGTATCTCCTGTATATAATTATATATGTACAGCTGGTATAAGTTATACATCTTCTTGTATATAGTGATATGGAGCATGCTGGTATAACCTGGGTATCTCCTGTATATAATTATATATGTACAGCTGGTATAAGTTATACATCTTCTTGTATATAGTGATATGGAGCATGCTGGTAAACCTGGGTATCTCCTGTATATAATTATATATGTACAGCTGGTATAAGTTATACATCTTCTTTATATAGTGATATGGAGCATGCTGATATAACCTGGGTATCTCCTGTTATATAATTATATATGTACAGCTGGTATAAGTTATACATCTTCTTGTATATAGTTGATATGGACCATGCTGGTATAACCTGGGCATCTCCTGTATATAATTATATATGTACAGCTGTATAAAGTTATACATCTTCTTGTATATAGTGATATGGGAGCATGCTGGTATAACCTGGGTATCTCCTGTATATAATTATATATGTACAGCTTGGTATAAGTTATACATCTTCTTGTATATAGTGATATGGAGCATGCTGGTATAACCTGGTATCTCCTGTATATAATTATATATGTACAGCTGGTATAAGTTATACATCTTCTTGTATATAGTGATATGGACCATGCTGGTATAACCTGGGTATCTCCTGTATATAATATATATGTACAGCTGGTATAAGTTATACATCTTCTGTATATAGTGATATGGAGCATGCTGGTATAACCTGGGTATCTCCTGTATATAATTATATATGTACAGCTGGTATAAGTTATACATCTTCTTGTATATAGTGATATGGAGCATGCTGGTATAACCTGGGTATCTCCTGTATATAATTATATATGTACAGCTGGTATAAAGTTATACATCTTCTTGTATATAGTGATATGGAGCATGCTGGTATAACCTGGGTATCTCCTGTATATAATTATATATGTACAGCTGGTATATAAGTTATACATCTTCTTGTATATAGTGATATGGAGCATGCTGGTATAACCTGGGTATCTCCTGTATATAATTATATATGTACAGCTGGTATAAGTTATACATCTTCTTGTATATAGTGATATGGAGCATGCTGGTATATAACCTGGGTATCTCCTGTATATAATTATATATGTACAGCTGGTATAAGTTATACATCTTCTTGTATATAGTGATATGGAGCATGCTGGTATAACCTGGGTATCTCCTGTATATAATTATATATGTACAGCTGGTATAAGTTATACATCTTCTTGTATATAGTGATATGGAGCATGCTGGTATAACCTGGGTATCTCCTGTATATAATTATATATGTACAGCTGGTATAAGTTATACATCTTCTTGTATATAGTGATATGGAGCATGCTGGTATAACCTGGGTATCTCCTGTATATAATTATATATGTACAGCTGGTATAAGTTATACATCTTCTTGTATATAGTGATATGGAGCATGCTGGTATAACCTGGGTATCTCCTGTATATAATTATATATGTACAGCTGGTATAAGTTATACATCTTCTTGTATATAGTGATATGGAGCATGCTGGTATAACCTGGGTATCTCCTGTATATAATTATATATGTACAGCTGGTATAAGTTATACATCTTCTTGTATATAGTGATATGGAGCATGCTGGTATAACCTGGGTATCTCCTGTATATAATTTATATATGTACAGCTGGTATATAAGTTATACATCTTCTGTATATAGTGATATGGAGCATGCTGGTATAACCTGGGTATCTCCTGTATATAATTATATATGTACAGCTGGTATAAGTTATACATCTTCTTGTATATAGTGATATGGAGCATGCTGGTATAACCTGGGTATCTCCTGTATATAATTATATATGTACAGCTGGTATAAGTTATACATCTTCTTGTATATAGTGATATGGAGCATGCTGGTATAACCTGGGGATATTTTGATTATAAGACAATAAGATAATTTCCAATCCCTCTCTGTCTGTGTGAATGATGTTATTACATGAGGGATATCTCCCCTTCATATCTGAGAACGGCTGATGATGACAGTAAATCCACTTATGGCGGTTACTCGTAGATTATTTCCTCCCCCTCATGTGTAATAACGATATATTCTAATGATTGAGTTTCGCTCTGTATATATCCCCCGTCGCCCTGTGACCTCTTAATGCTGGAGATTGTGATGTTTCCTCTTTGGATATTTTCGGCTTCTCATTCTGTGTTTTTAGAACCATTTTCTCACAGTTTTGGGTCATTAGGGCGATTTTCTGATCTCTTGATCGGCCGTTATATGATGATTCTGTCACCGGTGGCTCCATTAGAGGGGATCTGACTGATTAGTGATTACTCTGCCCATCCCCCTCCCAGCAGTGCTGACATTTTATATTAATATCACTTTATATTAATCAGTGATTTATTCTCATTTTATGCAGATTTGCAGCTGATTTCATATTTATTTAGAGAGGAAACAAAGTAACATTTCACTACGATCCGGAAAAGGGGGAGATTTATCAAAACCGGTGCAAAGGAAGACAGGCTTAGTTGTCCATAGGAACCAATCAGATTCCACCTTTCAGTTTTGAGAAGTTCTTTGGAAAGGATTAATCTGATTGGTTGCTATGGGGAAGTCAGGCAGTTTTCCTTTGATTACTCTCCTATTGTGCTATGACCTGACTTATGTATCACCTATCCTGTGCATGGGTGACAAATTTTAGAAAAAAATAATTTATTCCGAAAACAGCGCCACCCCTGCTCTCAGTTTGTGTGTGGTATCACAGCTCAGCCCATTCACTTCCATGGAAATGAGCTGTAGTACCAGTCATGACCATGGTTTGGCGCTATGTCTGGTAGAAGCAATGTTTTTCTAATCTTGGACAATCCCTTTAAACAGCTGCACCAGTAGCTGTTCTTTCAGCTGCAGCGTAAATGTCCGACCTCTTCTGGTCGCTGTCTGTCTCCTTACTGGTGGCCTCCCATTGCCTCCCTATACCACCTAGGACCCGGGGCACATTCCCCCTCCCCACTCCCCAGCTACACCCCTGCCTTAAAAAAGGGGATGGAACAAGAGGATGGTCCCTGAGTAGTGATGATCGAGCACCCCGATGCTCGGGTGCTCTGGCCGAACACTAGGTGGTGCTCGAGTGCTCGGCCGAGCACCCGATTACAATGGAAGTCAATGGGAGAAGACCGGGCACCACCTGCTCGGATGAGGGGAGGGTGTCTGGTCCATAGGGAAACGTCAGAAAATGGTGGAAATACCACAGAAATGGTTAGGGAACAGCATGGGGAGGATGTCTGGATTCATCTTGGACACCGAAGTCGCTGCTATTAACGATGATGGCCGACTATTACGCCACTTTTACGGAATGACAAAAATACCCCCCAAAACCCAAGATAACATCGACTTTATATTGTTGGGAAACATAGATTTACTTGTACATTAAGCGCAAGTGCTGCCAAAAATTACACAGATGAGGCACTCCGATACAACCAGTATATCACATAAAGGAGGGCCTCATTCACATTGTGGTATAATTGTGGGACTCCTACACTCCTATGCACTAAGGGAAAGGGCTGCCAAAAATTACAAGGAACAGGCACTCCAATACACGCTTTATTACACAGTGCATCAGACACACTCTTGAAAAATTCGGATTGATGGCCTGCTGCTGACACTCCAAAACAATAGGGGTGACGTCCTGCTGCTGAGCTGACCGTGTAAAAAATTATAGGTGACATGCAGTAGAGCTTAACGTGTTAGAAATTATGGGTGACATGCAGCAGAGCTGACCGTGTAAAAAATTATGGTTGACATGCAGAAGAACTGAACGTGTTAAAAATTATGGGTGACATGCAGCAGAGCTGACCGTGTAAAAAAATATGGGTGACATGCAGCAGAGCTGAACGTGTTAAAGATTATGGTTGACATGCAGCAGAGATGAACGTGTTAAAAATTATGGGTGACATGCAGCAGAGCTGACCGTGTAAAAAATTATGGTTGACAGGCAGCAGAGCTGAGTGTGTAAAAAATTATGGGTGACATGCAACAGAGCTGAACGTGTTAAAAATTATGGTTGACATGCAGAAAAGCTGACATGAGTAAAAAATTATGGTTAAGGCACAGAGGGATCGCTAAGAACGTTGACATGGTCAGCTAGGTACTCCTTGTGACACAAGACAGAGACTTAGACTTTTCCACATGCAGAGCGTCCGCCTTTATTGTGATCAGTGAGCTTTTTAGCACACAGAAGTGGGATGGTTACGCTTATAATTGCGTTCTTTTTGCTCCAAAAGAAAAAAAAATGCAGCCAGATTTAACAATGGACTTTTGTGTCTTTTGAACAGAAATACTACCCCTGCCTAGCCAAATCCTATCCCTACAGTATAAGTCCCTCCTTGCGCAAATGTTATACAGCAAGACGCAAAAGAGGTACTGCGGGCTTAACAGCAGAAATAATAGTAAAGTATGTCAGGTATATAGTATACAGAGAGTATTCTACAGCATACAGCAGCTGCACAGGTGGCGTTAATGTCAGGCCACCTAGAGCTATTTTTAACCCCCCCCCCAAAAAAAAGAAGTTTGCCAGCAAGATATAATGGTCCTTAAAAGGGCTTTTGGGTCTTTTCTGAGCAAATTCTATCCCTGCCTAGCGTTCTTCTCTCCCTACTCTATCTGTCCCTGCTTGCAGCAGCTCTCCCTGCTCGGTATGATCCCGTCACATGTCACTGGGTGCTTTATAGCACCCTATGACGCGTTCCGGCCAGCCAATCACTGTTAGCTACTGTTAGCTACTGGCATTATACTGAATGCCATCCCTCCCCGCACGCTCGAGGGACTCGAGTATGGCGCTCGAGCACACGCAGTGTTGCATGTTCGCTCATCACTATCCCTGAGTCTAATATCTCATATTCTGGACACTTTACATCTGGAAAAATATATTATTCTTACAGTTATAAATCCGAAATATTCCTGGACCATAATCGTGTTTTTATATTAAATTCTCGTTTTTCCTTTCTTTACCCACAATGCTCTACAATGCATGAGTCATGAATAGAATGCTAGAGTTACAGTAAAGACTGACACGTAAGTAGAGCAATAGGAGAGGATCAGTGGGGGCAGTGTGGCTGAGATGTATATGCTATTCTGAGTTTGTCAAAAGCTGTCTGACAACTTCGAGGACAATGAAACTGCTGTCAGGAGTGGTTGTCAAAATCTAGGCTTCTTATGTTGTGACTTATTCTGTGTCACATTGTAAGACGTCTCAGCCCTCCCCACAGACATAAAACGTTTCAGCCCCCCCCCAGAGACAATAGACGTCTCAGCCCCCCCCCACAGACATAAGACGCTTCAGCCCCCCCCAGAGACAATAGACGTCTCAGCCGTCCCCACAGACATAAGACGTTTCAGCCCCCCCCAGAGACAATAGACGTCTCAGCCGTCCCCACAGACATAAGACGTTTCAGCCCCCCCAGAGACAATAGACGTCTCAGCCGTCCCCACAGACATAAGACGTTTCAGCCCCCCCCAGAGACAAATAGACGTCTCAGCCGTCCCCACAGACCCACAGACATAAGACGTTTCACCCCCCCCCAGAGACAATAGACGTCTCAGCCGTCCCCACAGACATAAGACAACTCAGCCCTAAAACATAAAACATCTCAGCCCCCCTACATGACGACCTTGGATCTGACCTTCTGCAGAGATCTGGATCCGTTCATCTTCTCATGATGAGACTCCACTTTCTTTCTTTCCGTTCTGTGGTTGAATCCCCCATCCCCCCCTTAGTTTTGTGTTACTTTATATAATGGATTATTTCTGTATTGATATTACATTTTTCCATATCCTCCCACAATTCCGTGCTCCTCAGCACCCTCCTATGTATTAGGGACCTGTAACTGTTTAAAAAAAAAAAAAAAAGCAAGAATTTCTGAATAGAATGCAAATGCTTCAGTGATGACTGACACACAGCCAACTCAATCAGACGATGGGAGGGGGGATGTAACTCTGTAGAAGGTCTCATGAACACGAACATGTGTGGGCCTGTGATGCGCGAGCACTGACCGTAGGGCCGCGATCAGAATCTGATGGTCCGCACCGTAAAAAAGTAACGAATGCAGAGGCACAGACGAAAAACCGTGGAAGCACTCCGTAGGGCATCCGTGGGGTTCCGTGCCTCTGTTTCGCACTGCACCTTCAGGATTGCGGACCCATTGAAGTGATTGGAAACACATCCGTGAAACGGCCGGTGCCCGTATATAGCATTGGCCAACAATGGCCGAACCTCATAGATGTATGGAACATTCCAGGAGCAAAAATTAGTAACCAACAAGCAGCTTCAATGTTAAATAATAAGTGTTTATGTTTGTGTTTATGCAAATTAAGCCTAATTTAATGAAAACCCGGACCGTGCTCCTTCTGAGGGCAGGAGCGCATGGCGTCATTGGTTGCTATGACACCGTGCGCTTTGAGAGGCCGCCGCTGTACAGTGATACATTCGATACGAGCGTGTAGAGTGTATCACTGTACAGCGGCGACCTCACGAAGCGCACTGCGTCATAGCAACCAATGATGTGCTCCTGCCCTCAGAAGGAGAACAGTCCGGGGTTTTCACGGATTGTGCTCCACGGATGTCTGAATTAGGCCTTAAAACAAATGTAACTAATTAAGACCAGAAATTCTTTGCTTTAGGCCTCTTTCACACGAGCGTGTCCGGATTTGGTCCGGATGCGTTCAGGAAAATCCGCACGCATCCGCACCAATCCGCACGCAATCGCAGTCAGTTTTGACTGCGATTGCGTACATTCGTTCAGTTTTTTCCGCGCGGGTGCGAAGCGTTTCAATGCGTTTTTCACGCGCGTGAAAAAAAACTGAATGTTTACAAACAACATCTCTTAGCAACCATCAGTGAATCACGCAGCCCCATTCACTTCAATGGGGCCAGGGCTGCGTGAAAAACGCAGAATATAGAACATGCTGCGATTTTCACGCAACGGTGAACTGATGCGTGAAAAACATCACTCATGTGAAAAGCCCCATTGAAATTAATGGGTCAGGATTCAGTGCGGGTGCAATGTGTTCGCATCACGCATTGCACCCGCGCGGAAACATTGCCCGTGTGAAAGGGGCATTACTTATTTCATCCAGACCTACGGTTACATCTTGCCTTAGGCTTCTTTCATACCAGCGGCAGCCGGATCCGTACTAACGCTAGCACGCGTGTGCCGCCGGAAGTCCGCTGTGGCCCCATTCACTATAATGAGGACTGGTCGGAGATGCGCGCTAGCGTTAGTACGGATCCAGCAGACGGTTCCCCCGCTGGAACAGCCTGTAGGACAATCCTAACGCTAATGTGAAAGAAGTCTTATACTCCAGTCACATCCAAAGCTGCATGTACAGTGTAGTCCCGTTGCCGGAATCTCCCTGCACCTCCTGCTAGTTCAGTGTCTGCAAAGCTCCATTATGAAGTTTCATGAAGGCAGAGGTTCATTTTTTACATACTCAGAATTAATCGATTTGCTGTTGCTATTTGCACTTTCTTCTTTGTGATGCATCATATTTCTCACCATTTCAAGATTCTGCTTGCTGTCAGTGAATGGGAACATTATGGCTTGCATGCAGAGGCTACCTATGGTGAGCCCTGTACCTATGAGGGACTTTCACAGGTTTTCAGTTTCTGGATGTAAACAAGAGGCATCTCATTCACTGACAGCAAGCAGAGATTTTAAAAAATGGGAAAGAATTAAAATGAAAAGTATATTAGAACGTTGCAGAACTTTCCATTATACAACAGAGAACCCTAATGGAGGCTGCGGTCGGGGCGATCAGCGGATCCAGCTCCCAAGACCCCCTTATTGGATAAATTGCATTATTTTCCGTATACTGATGAAAACTGAAATATAAATGTATTAAACCTGAGAGGAGGCGGTGACGAGCGCGACTTCAGAGATCGCCCCGAGGAGACGGGAAACAAAGCGGCAGAAAATTAAACACCACAAGAAGATAATAAAGGGGATTCACGTCGGCGCGGTGAGTGGCAGAACACAACGCTGCCTATCACACCTTATATATCCACCGAGGAATATGTGCAGACAGCCTATCACATCTTATATACCCACCGAGGGATATGTGTGCAGACAGCCTATCACATCTTATATACCCACCGAGGGATATGTGTGCAGACAGCCTATCACATCTTATATACCCACCGAGGGATATGTGTGCAGACAGCCTATCACACCTTATATACCCACAGAGGATATGTGTGCAGACAGCTTATCACATCTTATATACCCACCGAGGGATATGTGTGCAGACAGCCTATCACATCTTATATACCCACTGAGGGATATGTGTGCAGACAGCCTATCACACCTTATATACCCACTGAGGGATATGTGTGCAGACAGCCTATCACTTTATATAACCCACCGAGGATATGTGAGACAGCCTATCACTCTTATATACCACCGAGGGATATGTGTGCAGACAGCCTATCACACCTTATATAACCCACCGAGGGATATGTGTGCAGAACAGCCTATAACATCTTATATACCACCGAGGGATATGTGTGCAGACAGCCTATCACATCTTATATACCCACCGAGGGATATGTGTGCAGACAGCCTATAATCTTATATTACCCACCGAGGATATGTGTGCAGACAGCTATCACACTTATATACCCACCGAGGGATATGTGTGCAACAGTCTATCACACTTATACCCACCGAGGGATATGTGGCAGACAGCCTATCACACTTTATATACCCACCGAGGGATATGTGTACAGACAGCCTATCACTTTATATACCCACCGAGGGATATGTGTGCAGACAGCCTATCACATCTTATATACTCACCGAGGGATATGTGTGCAGACAGCCTATCACACACCTTATATACCCCGAGGGATATGTGTGCAGCAGCCTATACACCCACCGAGGGATATGTGTGCAGAACAGCTATCACACTATATACCCACGAGGGATATGTGTGCAGACAGCCTATACACCTTATATACCACGAGGGATATGTGTGCAGACAGCCTATCACATCTTATATACCCACGAGGAATATGTGTGCAGACAGCCTATCACACTTATATACCCACCGTGGGATATGTGTGCAGACAGTCTATCAACACCTTATACACCACCGAAGGATATGTGTGCAGACAGCCTATCACATCTTATATACCACCGAGGGATATGTGTGCAGACAGCCTATACATCTTATATACCCACCGAGGGATATGTGTGCAGACAGCCTATCACACCTTATATACCCACCGAGGGATATGTGTGCAGACAGCCTATAACACACCTTATATACCCACTGAGGAATATGTGTGCAGACAGCCCTATACCACCTTATATACCACGAGGGATATGTGTCAGACAGACTATCACCTTTATATCACGAGGGATGTTAGACAGCCTATACACCTTATATTACCCAGAGGATATGTGTGCAGACAGCCTATAACACACCTTATATATACCACGAGGGATATGTTACAGACAGCCTATCACACCTTATATACCCACCGAGGGATATGTGTGCAGACAGCCTATCACACCTTATATACCACGAGGGATATGTGTTATATATACCCACCGAGGAATATGTGTGCAGACAGCCTATCACACCTTATATACCACCGAGGGATATTGTGTACAGACAGCCTATCACACCTTATATACCCACCGAGGGATATGTGTGCAGACAGCCTATCACACCTTATATACCCACCGAGGGATATGTGTGCAGACAGCCTATCACATCTTATATACCCACCGAGGATATGTGTGCAGACAGCCCACCGAGGAATATGTGTGCAGACAGCCTATCACATCTTATATACCCACTGAGGAATATGTGTGCAGACAGCCTATCACATCTTATATACCACCGAGGGATATGTGTGCAGAAAGCCTATCAACTTATATACCCACCGAGGAATATGTGTGCAGACAGCCTATCACACCTTATATACCCACGAGGGAATATGTGTGCAGACAGCCTATCACACTTAATATACCCACCGAGGGATATGTGTGCAGACAGCCTATCACATCTTATATACCCACCGAGGGATATGTGTGCAGACAGCCTATCACACCCCTTATATACCACCGAGGGAATATGTGTGCAGACAGCCTATCACACCTTATATTCCACTGAGGAATATGTGTGCAGACAGCCTTATGAGGAATATGTGTGCAGACAGCCTATCACACCTTATAACCCACCGAGGGATACAGACAGCCTTCACATATATACCACCGAGAGGATATGTGTGCAGACAGCCTATATATGTGTCAGCCTAGGACCTTTATACCCACCGAGGGATATGTGTGCAGACAGCCTATCACACATCTTATATACCCACCGAGGGATATGTGTGCAGACAGCCTATCACTCTTATATATACCCACCGAGGGATATGTGTGCAGACAGCCTATCACACTTATATACCCACAGACGGATCTGTGTGCAGACAGCTATACCTTATATATCACTGAGGGATACTATCACACTATATACGAGGGATATGTGTGCAGACAGCCTATCACCCTATATACCCACTGAGGGATATGTGTGCAGACAGCTATCAATCTTATAACCCACCAGAATATGTGTGCAGACAGCCTATCACACCTTATATACCCACTATCACATCTTATATACCCACCGAGGGATATGTGTGCAGACAGCTATCACATCTTATATACCACCGAGGGATATGTGTGCAGACAGTCTATCACATCTTATATAACCACCAGGGATATGTGTGCAGACAGCCTATCACATCTTATATACCACCAAGGATATTGTGCAGACAGGATACCCATGATTGTGTGCAGACAGCCTATAAACACGCTTATTACCATGAGGATATGTGTGCAGACACTATCACACTTATATACCCACGAGGATATGTGTGCAGACACATATCACACTTATATCGAGGATATGTGTGCGACAGCCTATTTATATACACCGAGGGATATGTGTGCAGACAGCCTATCACCTTTATATACCCAAGAGGGATATGTGTGCAGACAGCCTATCACACCTTATACCACCGAGGATATGTGTGAGACAGCATCACCTTATACCCACGAGGATATGTGTGGCAGACAGCCTATCACACTTATATACCACTGAGGAATATGTGTGCAGACAGCCTATACACTTATATAACCACCGGATATGTGTGCAGACAGCCTATAACACCTTATATACCACCGAGGATATGTGTGCAGACAGCCTATCACCTTATATACACCACAGAGGGATATGTGTGCAGACAGCTATCACTTATATACCCACCGAGGATATGTGTGCAGTGCAGACAGCCTATCACACTTATATACCACCGAGGGATATGTGTGC
>ONZH01011817.1:0-17277 GCA_900303285.1 Rhinella marina | reverse complement strand
GTCATAGTCTAAAATTAGTCTATATTATCTTATGTTTCTGTGTGTCGTTGCAGAGAGAAATTCACCCTCCCACCCCTGCAGCTGACAGAAGTAGATTTTTATCTTCATTTTTTCAATCCCCGTTGGCTGCGGAGTGGGAGGGGGCGTGGCCTGACCGAGTCAGGGGCGTGACTTAGCGAGACCTGGGGCGGGGGTTTTAAGTCCTTCTTTTGAGGGTGGCCTGAATTACAGGTCGATGCTATGGTAATTTATGAGGACACGCAATGGGTAGCAGTGGAAGAAAACATCTTTTATTACTACTGAACGGTCATAGTCTAAAATTAGTGTATTTCATCTATTTCATTTAATGTTTCTGTGTGTCGTTGCACAGAGAAAGTCAATGCAGCTAACAGAAGTTGATTTTTACCTTCCTTTTTTTCAATCCCAATTGGCTGCGGAGTGGGAGGGGGCGTGACCTGACCGGGTCGGGGGCTTGGTTTAGCAGGACCTTGGGGGGGGGGTTGCTTTTAAGTCCTTCTTTTGAGGGTGGTCTGAATTAAAGGTCGATACCATGGTAATTTATGAGGACACGCAATGGGTAGCAGTGGAAGAAAACATCTTTTATCACTACTGAACGGTCTTAGTCTAAAATTAGTCTAAAACATGAGTTATATTTATGGTAACCGGAATTCCCCTTTAACAGTGTCATCCACAGCGCTCTGCCCCTTTAAAGCAGTGAACAGATATGGCTGGGTTGTTATTTACCTGAGCTCCTCAGCTGGCTGCTAATTACCTGGCTGGGTTGTTATGGAAACCGGTGTGTATGTGGAGAGAATGGCAGTTGGGATTTAAAGAGTAAGGCTCCCAGGCTAATATTGGCTAATCCAGGTCATATTTTGAAAATATCTCGGGAATGGCACGTCCTAGAGAGCTGAGACTCGGTCTAAAACCAGTAGTTTGGTCGTGCATAGAGAACAGACAGACAGACACTAATTTTTATAATATGAGATATAAACAAAAAAGTGTGAAACAACTGTAAATATGTCTCATATTCTAGGTTCTTTAAAGTAGCCACCTTTTGCTTTGATTACTGCTTTGCACACTCTTGGCATTCTCTTGATGAGCTTTAAGAGGTAGTCACCTGAAATGGTTTTCACTTCACAGGTGTGCCCTGTCAGGTTTAATAAGTGGGATTTCTTGCCTTATAAATGGGGTTGGGACCATGAGTTGTGTTGGGCAGAAGTCAGGTGGATACACAGCTGATAGTCCTACTGAATAGACTGTTAGAACTTGTATTATGGCAAGAAAAAAGCAGCTAAGTAAAGAAAAACGAGTGGCCATCATTACTTTAAGAAATGAAGGTCAGTCAGTCCAAAAAATTGGGACAACTTTGAAAGTGTCCCCAAGTGCAGTCGCAAAAACCATTAAGCGCTACAAAGAAACTGGCTCACATGAGGACCGCCACAGGAAAGGAAGACCAAGAGTCACCTCTGCTGCGGAGCATAAGTTCATCCGAGTCACCAGCCTCAGAAATCGCAGGTTAACAGCAGCTCAGATTAGAGTCCAGGTCAATGCCACACAGAGTTCTAGCAGCAGACACATCTCTACAACAACTGTTAAGAGGAGAGGAGACTGTGTGCAGCAGGCCTTCATGGTAAAATAGCTGCTAGGAAACCACTGCTAAGGACAGGCAACAAGCAGAAGAGACTTGTTTGGGCTAAAGAACACAAGGAATGGACATTAGACCAGTGGAAATCTGTGCTTTGGTCTGATGAATCCAAATTTGAGATCTTTGGTTCCAACCACCGTGTCTTTGTGCGACGCAGAAAAGGTGAATGGATGGACTCTACATCCCTGGTTCCCACCGTGAAGCATGGAGGAGGAGGTGTGATGTGTGGGGGTGCTTTGCTGGTGACACTGTTGGGGATTTATTCAAAATTGAAGGCATACTGAACCAGCATGGCTATCACAGCATCTTGCAGCGGCATGCTATTCCATCCGGTTTGCGTTTAGTTGGACCATCATTAATTTATCAACAGAACAATGACCCCAAACACACCTCCAGGCTGTGTAAGGGCTATTTGACCAAGAAGGAGAGTGATGGGGTGCTACGCCAGATGACCTGGCCTCCACAGTCGCCAGACCTGAACCCAATCGAGATGCTTTGGGGTGAGCTGGACCGCAGAGTGAAGGCAAAAGGGCCAACAAGTGCTAAGCATCTCTGGGAACTCCTTCAAGACTGTTGGAATACCATTTCAGGTGACTACCTCTTGAAGCTCATCAAGAGAATGCCAAGAGTGTGCAAAGGAGTAATCAAAGCAAAGGTGGCTACTTTGAAGAACCTAGAATATAAGACATATTTACAGTTGTTTCACACTTTTTTGTTAAGTATGTAATTCCACATGTGTTAATTCATAGTTTTGATGCCTTCAGTGTGAATCTACAATTTTCATAGTCATGAAAATACAGAAAACTCTTTGAATGAGAAGGTGTGTCCAAACTTTTGGTCTGTACTGTATATATATATATATATATAAAGTTAAAATGGTATTAAAAAAATGAAATACTTACACTGTTGTCTACCTCCGCCTCCCGTTATAAGTTACATTAGGGGACATTATTATACTCCACCACAGTTTGTTGTATTTACTATTCACTCTCTGCTGTGCTGATACTACTACTGGCCATGCCACCCATGAAAAGCCCCTATATAATTTTCACTGCCTATCTTTACAAGGTAGAATGTTTATAGGCTTGTTGTCCAAACAAGCCAAGCCATTTATCTGACTGTAAACCTGGAACCAGAGTGTGCGTAATTTATTAATGCTTTGGCCTGAAGACACCCTGTGTTCATTAATCTGGGAAAATAGCCTTTGGACAATTTTTTGAAGCTCCGGCCTAAACAGACACCCTTGTCTTCTTCACAGTAATGCGGGCTCTGGCCTATGCACAATTTTTGGAGGCTCTGGCCTATGCACAATTTTTGGAGGCTCCGGCCTAAACAGACACCCCTGTCTTCTTCACAGTAATGCGGGCTCTGGCCTATGCACAATTTTTGGAGGCTCTGGCCTAAACAGACACCCCTGTCTTCTTCACAGTAATGTGGGCTCTGGCCTATGCACAATTTTTGGAGGCTCCGGCCTAAACAGACACCCCTGTCTTCTTCACACTATGTCAGGAAGGTTAAAGGATTAAAAAAACAATTAAAACACAGGTTTTAGAAGAATAACTTTAGTAAAATAAATAATTAATAACTTTCAACAAAAAATAAATAAGTGAAAAAAAAGGTTACGCCAGCCTTTGACGACGTCTGGACATCATCGCCTGCAGCTCTCAGAGCTCCAGCTGCAGGCCTCGAATAAGCCGGGAGGCAGCATGGAGCCTGGTGTCAAAGCGGCGTAAGGCTGCCTCCACTTCAAAGTCTGTCGGGATATCTCTAGGGGTGGAAACAGTAATATAATTAGTATAATCGAGTTAAAGGGGTTGTCCCACGAAAAATATTCTAAACTTTCAAACCAGCACCTGGATCAGAATACTTTAGCAATTCATTAAATGCATGTCATTAAATATTTGGCATATCTACTGGAACAAGTTATTCAGTGACATGTATCTGTATTGAGCCTTTTTTTTTTTACTTTGAACTGCTCATTGAGAAGGCCACACATGGTCAGTTTGGGGTTTGTACTTACTGGACACCCATACTGAGTGGTCTTCCCATGATTCTGGGGAAAACTCCTCCCTGCCGGTTGGAGCTACATAAGATAAAACATAAATTTAGCTTAAAGGGAACCTGTCAGCTCTGAAACACCCTCCAAACTAGAGTAAGCGGTGTATAGTGTAAGTGACGTCGAGACCGGTTATGTAATTTTTATCTTCATACTCACTTCCATTCTGACGCTGTGCTCCCACAAACCAGCAGTAAAATGTACTCAGTGGACTCCGGTGCTCACTCACATAATGGAGAGGACTCAAAGAAGAATCCACTCAATGCATTTAACTGCTGGTTTGTGGGAGCACAGCGTCGTGATGGAAGTGAGTATGAAGATAAAACTTACATATTCAGATTTGGCATCACTTACGCTATACACCGCTTACTCTACCTCAGGGGGTGTTTAGGAGATGACAGGTTTCCTTTAAATTTTGAAGACAGAAGGTCCACCCATTACACTTTTTATTTTACCTACCTTCTACCTCTGGAAGTTGGGCTGGTGGTGTGGGAGGGGCAGGTGGGGTCCTCTCTCACTGTTGTGGAGGAGGGTTAGAGGGGCTCCTCTGTGGTGCAGCAGCTGTCCAAAATTATTAAATAATGGCATTACATTTAACTCTAATGAACAGTTGTAAATTCTAATGTTGATACATGTGAATAGTTTTGGGCTGGATCCCATTCCTAACCACTAGTGCTCTACTGTATTACTGCAGCTACAATCCCACGTAGCCTGGATTAAAAATAAATTAAATATGTTTACACTTACTAGAAGCTGAAGGTACTGTAGGGGCCGTCCGGCCTTGATGGTGACGGTGACGTCGTTGACGTTGCTCTGCAATATAAATCCGTATACAATTGTTATGATGACTGACCATTTTTAATCCTAACACTGTATACTGCTACGAAGATACTATGGGTGAGAGGAGGGCCATATTTTTTCTTCTGAATGGGTATTTATCGCGATATATATCGTTATCGCGATAAATTTCTTAATATCGTTAACGTGGGAATATTTTTGATATCGCCCACTTACATTAGCTGCAGCATGAGCATGTTTATGTGTCAGTGTGGAAGCGCTAACTATAAAGGGGCATATATCTAAGGGTACTTTGTTTCACACTAGCGCATTTGCCTGACACAAATGGGAGAACAGCCAGCCCCATTAACAATAATGGGGGACGGCGCTGATCTGTCCGCCACCCGGCAAGAACGCCGGGAATTGGCTGGACAAATACTGAGGAACAGCCTGCCGGATCACCACCACATATGTGAAAGTAGCCTAAGGCAAATTACTGTGAAGGGGCACGTATCTGAGAATACCTTCACTTGTTTGGGTGGAGTTGGAGGCGTGGCCTAGCATGAAAGAAAATTGCTGCAGCGCACTACGCACGCCCATGTTGTCCTTCTATACGGTTTTCATCACTGGCACTGGTATACAGTGCTGGCCAACAGTATTGGCACCCCGGGGGCGGAGCTAGCCACGCTAGGAGATCGACGTCTGATCTGTGAGCTCCTAAGTGCAGCGCTTATAAAAGCTTTCTAGAGCACAGATGAAGAGGATGATTATTGCTTGCAGAAACTTCTTAGATGTCTGGTACAGGATCAGAGACTCCAGAGTCACATACCTCCCAACTTTGGAAATGGAGAAAGAGGGACAAATTGTGCGGCACTAGGCCACGCTTCTAACTCTGCCCAGAACATAACTATACACCTAATCCCACCCAGTCCCCTTACTGCCCCACATAGTAGTTATTCCCCAGCTATGTGCCCCCAGTAATATGCCTAGTTATGTGCCCCCAGTAATATGCCCTGTTATGTGCCCCCATTAATATGCCCTGTTATGTGCCCCCCAGTAATATGCCCTGTTATGTGCCCCCCAGTAATATGCCCAGCTGTGACCCCCGAGTAATATGCCAACATTGTGCTCCCCTTTAATATGCCCACATTGTGCCCCCCTGTAATGTTGTGTCCCGAGTAATGTGCCCACATTGTGCTCCCCAGTTTATGTTGTGCAACCCAGTAATATGCCCACATTGTGCTGCCCAGTTTATGTTGTGCCCCCAGTAATATGCCCACATTGTGCTCCCCAGTGATGTTGTGCCCCTAGTAATATGCCCATATTGTGCCACTCACAGAAAGTTGAAAAAAATAAATACCTTATACTTTCTTCTTCTTCCTAGCAGCATCACCAGCAGGACATAGTCTTCTCTAGACTTTGGGGGGGGCGGAGCCAAGGCTGACTGTCAGCCGTCCCCGCCCCCCGCCCAGACCGAAGGTGTGGAGAGCCACAGGGAGGTATGGAGAGCCTGCTGGGGGCACAGGAGGGATTATGGATGAAGTAGTGAGCCGATGCCAGCTCTCTGCTTCATCACCATATAGGCAACTGTCTCTACGTCCTATGGATGCAGGGACAGCTGCCATAAACCGCGACATACCTCCGCCGTACCGGGACAGAGGGACAGCCACTGCAATCCCGGACTGTCCCGCTGGATCTGGGACGGTTGCGAGGTATGGAGTCATACAAAAAGAAACTATGCAAAACCTGCATAAAAGTCACTTCAGCTATTTACTCGAAAATTTGGAAGAGATTCAGTAGTTGGTCAGGAGACAAATTCCCAACAGACCCAGACTGGTCATACAATACTAAATTTTTTACAACAAGAATTAGATTTGGGGTTAAAACACAGTACTCTTAAAGTTCAAATTTCCACCCGAGCTTTTTATACCAATTTGGCAGATCATAGATGGATGAACAGGTTTTTCAGAGTGGCATCTAGGGGATCTACAGTCATGGCCAAAAGTTTTGAGAATGACACGAATATTATATTTTCACATGATCTGCTGCCCTCTGGTTTTTATGTGTGTTTGTCAGATGTTTTTATCACATACAGAAATATTACAATCATATTATGAGTAACAAAAGCTTATATTGACAGTTAGAATGAGTTAATGCACCAAGTCAATATTTGCAGTGTTGACCCTTCTTCTTCAGGACCTCTGCAATTCTCCCTGGCATGCTCTCAATAAACTTCTGGACCAAATCCTGACTGATAGCAGTCCATTCTTGCACAATCAATGCTTGCATTTTGTCAGAATTTGTAGGTTTTTGTTTGTCCACCCGTCTCTTGATGATTGACCACAAGTTCTCAATGGGATTAAGATCTGGGGAGTTTCCAGGCCATGGACCCAAAATCTCTGTTTTGTTCCCTGAGCCATTTAGTTATCACCTTTGCTTTATGGCAAGGTGCTCCATCATGCTGGAAAAGGCATTGTTGATCGGCAAACTGCTCTTGGACGTTTGCGAGAAGTTGCTCTCGGAGGACATTCTGGTACCGTTCTTTATTCATGGCTGTGTTTTTAGGCAAGACTGTGAGAGAGCCGATTCCCTTGGCTGAGAAGCAACCCCACACATGAATGGTTTCAGGATGCTTTACAGTTGGCATGAGACAAGACTGGTGGTAGCGCTCACCTCGTCTTCTCCGAATAAGCTGTTTTCCAGATGTCCCAAACAATTGAAAAGGGGATTCATCAGAGAAAATGACTTTACCCCAGTCCTCAGCAGTCCACTCCCTGTACCTTTTGCAGAATATCAGTCTGTCCCTGATGTTTTTTCTGGAGAGAAGTGGCTTCTTTGCTGCCCTCCTTGAGACCAGGCCTTGCTCCAAGAGTCTCCGCCTCACAGTGCGTGCAGATGCACTCACACCTGCCTGCTGCCATTCCTGAACAAGCTCTGCACTGCTGGTAGCCCGATCCCGCAGCTGAAACACTTTTAAGAGACAGTCCTGGCACTTGCTGGTCTTTCTTGGGCGCCCTGGAGCCTTTTTGGCAACAATGGAACCTCTCTCCTTGAAGATGCGATAGATTGTTGACTGAGGTGCAATCTTTCTAGCTGCGATACTCTTCCCTGTTAGGCCATTTTTGTGCAGTGCAATGATGACTGCACGTGTTTCTTTAGAGATAACCATGGTTAACAGAAACAATGATGCCAAGCACCAGCCTCCTTTTAAAGTGTCCAGTGGTGTCATTCTTACTTAATCATGACAGATTGATCTCCAGCCCTGTCCTCATCAACACCCACACCTGTGTTAATGGAGCAATCACTGAAACGATGTTAGCTGGTCCTTTTAAGGCAGGGCTGCAATGATGTTGAAATGTGTTTTGGGGGATAAAGTTCATTTTCTAGGCAAATATTGACCTTGCAAGTAATTGCTGTTAAGCTGATCACTCTTTATAACATTCTGGAGTATATGCAAATTGCCATTATAAAAACTGAAGCAGTAGACTTTGTAAAAATTAATATTTGTATCATTCTCAAAACTTTTGGCCATGACTGTAGAAGACCCTCCATTATAAACTGTCTTCCTCAGTGGGATCTAAACACAGTCTTTAAAGAGTTAACAAAAGCTCCCTTTGAACCTGTCTCCAAAATTTCTATCAAACATTTATCCTTCAAAACTGTATTTTTAATTGCTATAACATCAGTAAGAAGATTGGAAGAGATTAGCTCTATTGTCACATTCTGGAGGACAGGGAAGATCTCCAGGGCGTCATGAGAACAGGACACAGGAAGATACGGACCAGGGACCAACTGAATACTTTATTACACATGTAATAAATGAACATGACAGTAACAGGAACAGCAGGCAAAGGAATAGTGGTAGCACTACCACTGAAACAAATGCACCGGCAAGGAAGGAGGCCAGCGAGCCCAGTTCTTCACAGAGGCCCTGGTAGTGGGGGGATGAACTTGGCCGAGGGCTCACTGGTCGCACCTCCAGGATGGTCCCAGTACACCTAGACGCTACAGAGAACTACGCTGGTGAAAGAACCTGCGGACAGACAACAGAAGGACTGGAACTCAAACAAACTCACGACATGGATCACACAACAAACGAAAAACAGCACACAAGCAGATGCCTGGACCCCATGTGAAACAGAAGCATGGCGGTCATACTGTAGGCAGAGCGGCGCACAGACTAGATATCCTCCCTCCAGAGAATCCAGGAGCCCTCTCACGAAGGCACGACATACACAGAACAGGAACAGAAGCAGTAAGGCACTGCAGGCAAGACATGGAACAGACTGGATATAACAACACCAATGCTTTATAAGGCAACACCACATAGAAGGGCAGATAGCAAAACCCTCTGGGTCAGCAGCAAGGGGCTACACCCAGCAAGGCAAAAGACAGACTGACTCCAAGCCCCACAGTTCATAGGTAGAAATAGCTGCAGTAACGAGGGCACGTGATAAGCTACACACAAACACAGGCAACAGTTCACACACAACACCACAGCCAGCACAGCGACCAGTATACACAAGAGTCGGCCTGCAGCCAGTACGCAAGAGAGCGTGCAGCCAGCCTGCATGGCCATAACTGTCACAGTGAACAGCACCGTGACAGTCATCTAGAGAACCATAAATCTCCATTCTAGAAGAAAGGGTGGTACTTAGGTTCGATCCCACCTTCCTTCCCAAAATGGTAATGAACTTCCACAGGAACCAAGAAATTGTACTACCCTCCTTTTGTAATTAGCCAAAGAATACAAAATAAGAATTTCACTCTTTAGATGTTAGAAGGTCAATCATTCAATGCCTGGAAGTCACAAAGCAATTCAGGATTGATGATAATTAGTGATGAGCTGTTTTGCTGATAAGAGCAAGACTTCAGGTTCGGATACTCTTTAAAGAGAGACTGTTAACTGAACTACAGCTACACTTCAAAGGAAGGTTTATAATATGATTTTATTAAATATAATAAGTAGTGTATACATATAGTGATATAATGTCCTTCTTTTGCACTTATTTATACACAAAGGATAAAGAACATAATACACAATTATATCAACACTTCATCTGGAGTCCTGACTACATCCAGAATGAAGGTACATACATCACCGGTTGAGTTATCATCATCTGACAGCGACATCAGCTGGGAAGCCCTTTCAGCGAAAGCAGTCAGAGTCTCGATCGGGAAAACACCGGTCCCTACACGAGGCGTCCCCCCGTAGGATGAGCTTCTGACTTATTTCCTCGAAGGGTTACAGCTTTTGTAGAAATGTAAATAAAGAACTTCACTCCCTACTGGAGTGGAGCCAACACATGCGCTGTATAATTGTCACTGTGTACGTGTTGTTCATCTGCTCTCACCGCAGACCCTGGAGCGGCCAGTTCCCAGGTCCACAGCGAGTCAGAATCCCAAAACAACCTGATGTTTCTCAGGCCATCTTCTCAAAACAACCTGAAACTATCTTCCCAAAACAACCTGAAGTTTCTCAGGCCATCTTCTCAAAACAACCTGAAACTATCTTCCCAAAACAACCTGAAGTTTCTCAGGCCATCTTCTCAAAACAACCTGAAACTATCTTCCCAAAACAACCTGAAGTTTCTCAGGCCATTTTCTGAAAATAACCTGAAACTATCCCAGGCCAGAAACAAAATGGATTCCGAATGGTCAGAAACTATATCTTCACACTTTATGAGCGAACCTGGACCACCATGTTCGGGACTGTTCCGGACAATTTGGTGTCCATGTCCCAAACCCGAATTTTGGCACCAAAGTCCATGTCCGGGTTCGTTGTTCGTACTTTAATCAGTTAATGAGTCTGTTAATTGTCTGGGCGAGACATACCTATTTTTTGGGTGAAAGAACCTTTACTTGCCACTGTCACAGGGAAATATAATAGTTAATCAGCCTGTTAATTGGGTCAGTGAGACCTACCTATTTTTTTTTTTTTTGGTGAAAAAGACTTTACTTGCCACCGTCACAGGGAAATATAACAGTTATTCAGCTGGTTAATTGGGTTGCTGCGACCTACCTATTTTTTTGTGCTAAACACCTATTTTGCATCTGTTACACGGATATACACACGTTCGTCTGTCAGCCAATTTTGTGGGTGACTGTAACAAAATGAGGAGAGCATCAACTAGGGGACGTGGCCATGGTGCTCCTGGTGTTGGTGGTAGAGCTCCTCCTGCAGGGAGAGGACGTTGTTGATCTATGCCAGCTACGCACCCAAATGAAACTTCTTCCTCTGGTGTACGCAGGAGACAGGACGTTCTGTGCCATTTTGTAGGCCCAAATACCACTCTAAGAATGGTGAGGCCTGCACAAGTAGAGACAGTAGTAGATTGGATAGCTAAGAGTGATTCCAGTTATTTCATATTGTCCTCCACCCGGTCCACTGCCATAAGCGCAAAGTTGGCACAGGCAGCCCACGGGCACCCGTCTTCCACCTCAACCCCTTGCACATCAGCCAAGCAGTCTGAACCCCAAGTCATGCAGCAGTCACCTATGCTTTTTGATGACTCTGCTGGCGGGGTTTTCGTGGGCTATCCACCTAGCACTGCCCCAGAAGTGACAGAGATTGAGTGCACTGATGCCCAACCACTTATGTTTGAGGATGAGGACGTGGGAAAACCACTGCAGTAAGTCTCTGATGATAATGCCGAAACACAGATGTCAACTGCTGTGGCTTACTGCAGTGTGCAGACCGGGCAGGAGGGTAAGGGTGAGGAGTGGGTGGAAGATGATGATGTCCTAGACCTCACATGGCATCCAGGTCATGCCAATGACGTGTGCTGTTTGGGGGAACAGGAGGGGGCACTCAGCAAAAGAGGGAAAATGGTGCAAAAGCAGAGCAGTCATCCCCCAGCCAGGACACCTGCTACTGCCCAAAACGCCAAGAGACATAGCGCCCAAAAACCAGCGCAAAGGAGTTCCCTGGTGTGTCAGTTCTTCGGGCAGTGTGCTGACGACAGGACACAGGTGGTTTGCATGCTGTGCAGTCAGAGCCTGAAGTGAGGCATAAATGTTATAAACCTGAGCACCACCTGCATGATCCGGCATCTAACCGCAAAGCACAAGCTGCAGTGGAGTAGACACCTCAAGAACCACGAAAGATGAGATGATCCTCCTTCTGTTGCAGTCTTGGAATCTTCTCCCTCTGGAGCGACTGGCACCTGCCACCCCGCAAACAGTGGATGTGGGAGCAACGCCAACATCACCGAGCATCTCCACACTGTCCCATGGAAGCGTTCAGCTGTCCATCCCACAAACACTGGAGAGAAAGAGGAAGTACCCACCTACCCACCCGTGAGCTCTGGCCCTGAATGCCAGCATTTCTAAATTGCTGGCCTTTGAAATGCTTCAGTCTGGTGGCGAAGATGGCAGCTGTCCCCTGGTACATGGTTCACAGCAGCCACTACTTTTCCAGGCGGGCCATCCATGTCCTGCACGAACAAGTGGCAGAAAAAAAAAAATCAGGTGTGCCCTGCGCAACTCCATCAGTGGCAAGGTCCACATAACCACCGACACGTGGACCGGTAAGCCCACTCGGTAAATGTAATGGTAGCTGTGCCTGAGGCAGACAGCAGTTGGACACATGTTCTACCGGCACAGAGGATTGCTGGACATTTCTCGGTGCCTCCTGTTGCTTCCTTCACCGCTTCCTCTTCTATAGCCTCTTCATCATGTCAGCCCAACACCTGCACCACTAACTTTAGCACAGCCTGGGGGAAACAACAGCAGGCTTTTCTGAAACTCATATGTTTGGGGGAAAGACCCCACACTGTGCAGGAGCTGTGGGCACTCATGGAATAACAGAGAGATGAGTGGTTGGTGCCGCTGAGCCCCAAGCCCGGCCTGGTGGTTTGCGACAATGGACAATATCTTGTAGCAGCTCAGGGCCTAGCTGGTTTGACACACATCCCTTGTCTGGCGCATGTGCTGAACTTAGTGGTGCAGAGGTTCCTGAAGAATTACCCCAATATGTCAGAGCTACTGCAGAAAGTGAGGGCCATATTATATTAATGGTAAAAAGCATAAATCTGAAGGTGTCGGCCCTTTACAGAGTAATGAGGGGGAGTTGCAGAGAGCGATGAGGAAAAAGAAAAGCTACTAAATATTTTTTTCTCCACTGTATTCACTGAGGGAAATAAATGGTCAGATAAAATGCAAAATATAAAAGTAAATTCCCCATTAAAAGTGTCCTGTCTGACCTAGGAAGAAGTACATCCGCGTCTTAAAAAGATTAAAATAGACAAATCGCCAGGACCGGATGGCATACACGACCGTATCCTAAGAAAATTAAGTAATGTCATAGTCAGACCCTTATTTCTAATATTTAAGGACGTTATACTAACAGGGAGTGTTCCACAGGATTGGCGCATAGCAAATGTGGTGCCAATATTCAAAAAGGGTCCAAAAACAAAGCCTGGAAACTATAGGCCAGTAAGTTTAACATCTGTCGTGGGTAAACTGTTTGAAGGTTTTCTAAGAGATGCTATCTTGGAGTACCTCAATAAAAATAAGCAAAAAACGCCATATCAGCATGTCTTCATGAGAGATCGGTCATGTCAAACTATTTTAATCAGTTTCTATGAGGAGGTAAGTTGTAGACTTAACCGCAACGAATCAATGGATGTCGTACATCTAGACTTCTCCAAAGCATTTGACACTGTACCACATAAAAGGTTAGTATATAAAATGAGAATGATTGGACTGGGAGAAAATGTCTGTATGTGGGTAAGTAACTGGCTCAGAAATAGAAAACAGAGTGTGGTTATTAACAGTACACACTCAGATTGGGTCACCTACACTAGTGGGGTACCAGAGTATTGGGCCCTATTCTCTTCAACATTTTTATTAAAGGGGTTGGCCACCCTAAGTATCAAAAATCCAAAATTCCCCCAGACAATAGCCAACACTATGAAGTATTTCTCAGGTGACATGTACTGGCTGTACGTCATTTATCTAACCTGTTCACCATGACACACTTCCCTGGAGGAGCTCCCTCAGACAGGCTATGTGGGAGGAGCAGCTGCAAAGTGAAAGTAACAATCCCAGCATGCACTGCAGCAAGCATGTCTAGAGGAGCAGTCACATGACCTCC
Organism: Rhinella marina; assembly: GCA_900303285.1. Classification (NCBI taxonomy): domain Eukaryota; kingdom Metazoa; phylum Chordata; class Amphibia; order Anura; family Bufonidae; genus Rhinella; species Rhinella marina. The sequence goes on along the minus strand of ONZH01011817.1, from coordinate 3,699 downwards.
CCGCCCACCTGTGTTCCCATAGAGACAAGAGCCCCTTAGATAATATCAATAACCCAGTTATCAGTGAATAACTGTTGTACAGACATAGCAATAGAAAGAACGCCCCAGTCCCAACAGTAAAGGAGAGGGGGTGTTACCCTTTTCATAAATTTGCTGTGGGGCCCAGTCATTTCTAGTTGTGCCATTGGATGTAAGCCAAAAACAGAATGAGAGGGGAGTTATCATTTCCCTTGTTCCTAAAAATTGGTGTTAAAAAGTTGCAAACTATGGGACAGATTTATCAAAACTGGTGTAAAGGAAAACTGGCTTGGTTGCCCATAGCAACCAATCAGATTCCACCTTTCATTTTTCAAAGCTCCTTTGGAAAATGAGGTGGAATCTGATTGGTTGCTATGGGCAACTAAGCCAGTTTTCCTTTACAGCAGTTTTAATAAATCTACCTCTATGTGTTTGCAAATATTTAATTGCGCTTTTTTTTTTTTAAAGGGCGTGACAAGGGCAGAGACAGGGCGTGACCAGTCACCCCAACAAATTTATGTTCATTTTCACCAGTTTTCTGACTCAAATGAAGCCAGAAATCTATGGCAGCTCTGAGCTGTCATAGATTTCTATTTAGATGCACGGACTACACAAATCGATCTGCTGACATACAGAGAAGCCTCCTGTCTATCATCATATGACTTGCTCCCAGCTGACAGCCCATCAATCATCTATGAATATATGACTACCCTTCATCTGGGAAAAAAGGGAAAATGAGTGTAGTCAAATAGCTATATATAATGTACAGGGGGGGTCACAAGTCACTATATATAAAGTACAGGGGGTCACACATCACTATATATAATGTACAGAGGGTCACACATCACTATATATAAAGTACAGGGGGTCACACCACTATATATAATGTACAGGGGGTCACACATCTGTATATACAGTATAAAGGGGGTCACTGTACAGGGGTTCACAGATCTCTGTATGCAGTGGTGGGGGGTCACACATCAGTATATACAGTGTATGATGGTGGTGGGGTCAACTATTACTGTATACAGGGGGTCACACATCACTATATACAGTATAAAGTGGTGATCACATATCACTGTATTGGGGGCATCATATATCACTATATACAGTGTGCAGGAAGGAGAGGGCACATATTTACAGATGACATCAGTGACTGCTGCTGATATCACTGACCTCAACCATACTGACAGCTCAGAAGGGGTTAAAGCTCCTGACCTGTTGGTCTGGCTGGAATAAACAAGTCTGTGATAAGATCACATTGCAGAGTGGTCATAGACAGGACAGACACTAGGATTGCTCACACTTTGTTGTCCACAGCACCTTCCTGGCTCTGCTACATCACTGCAGTCAGTGAGTCTATCACAGCTTCTCCTCAGGCTCTCTTCCTCTTGCAAAGTTTCTTTATTTCAGCTTCTAGCAAGTTTCTCTGCTAAGCCCCTTCAGCCCTGTATAGTCAGGACTGCAGTCACAGCAGAAGGAAACTTCTCTGACACAAGAAGGGTGCCTTTAGGACCCAGGAGCAGCACACTCCTTCCATGGACTAGTGCAGGTGCAGGCATGGACGAAACAGGGAGCTATAAGTGCAGGACAGGAGGGGTGTGGCTGCCAATAGCAAAGGAACCAGGCAGATCTGCTGTAGAAGATATATGAGGAAGTTTATTGTCAACCTGCTTTCTTTAGAGTTTTAATAAGTGCTAACAAAGTGGCCAACCCCTTTAATGATCTTGTAGAAGGCTTGCACAGTAAAATATCAATTTTTGCAGATGACATTAAACTGTGTAAAATAATTAACACAGAAGAGGACAGCACACTGCTATAGATCGATTTGGATAGATTGGAGGCTTGGGCAGAGAAGTGACAGATGAGGTTTAACACTGACAAATGTAAGGTTATGCACATGGGAAGGAATAATGCAAGTCACCAGTACATACTAAATAGTAAGACATTGGGTAAGGCTTCTTTCACACGAACGTAGTTTATGCGGGATCCAAGGACTTAGGAATCTTAGTGAACCACAAACTCAGCTATAGAGACCAGTGTCAGGCAGCTGCTGCCAAGGCCAATAAGATAATGGGTTGTATCAAAAGCGTTAAAGATGCCCGTGAAGAGAACATAGTCCTGCCACTTTACAAATCACTAGTCAGTGTGAGAGATTAAATCAATTTTCTTTCATTAAGAAGATATATATATTCTTTTATATATTCGCTAGCAGCTTACAAGAGTTAAATTATGTGTATTCCAGACAGTATAAACCACTTCTTCTTTCATTGTGAGTCAGAATACATGCATTTGAACTTTTGACTTCCTCTTAAGGCGGATACATCTGTCTGCTTTAGAGAGAAATTGTGAAAATACAGTTTCACTACCCAAAATTCAGAAAATGTCAGAGGAACTATGATTTGCATCATGGAAAATCTATTTCTGTAATAGATTGTGGTTTCTGCCTATAAAATGTACAATGTTATCACAATAAAGTGGAGATCTGCCTACTGACATCTTGTCTGTGTGTGTCAGTTCTGATTTCTCATTGGAGAGCTCTCCAGCACGTACTAACTAATTTGGACTCCATCAATCATAGGTAGGGGTTTTTCCCCAACAAAATCTGGCGCCCAACGTGGGGCTCGACTAAAGGACACTTCATCTGGTCTCCGACAAATTGGACGTTCCGGTCCGGGACTTGCAGATATAACAAATAGCGCTAAAAGGTAAGAGACTTTATCTTACATTATATCTGTGTCTCCCTGAGTGGTTTGTCCGGTTCGAGGATCTGGTGAATTGAATGTACGTATACGTCCTTTGATAGTTGAGCCTATTTTTGGTAAGAACCTGAAAATGACTATGATTGATGGATTTTGAGACTTAAGAGATGAACAGTTTTGATTGGGAAGTCTTTGGTTTAGTTTTGGGAGTTTTGGTATATGTTTCATTTGTTCTTTATTGTATGTGGAAAATCTTAGAACATTACAGAAAGGGTAATCAAAGTCCTTGGACTCCAATGTCCGGTTTGTAAGGTTTTGATTGATTAAGAAACTCAGTAAAAGAATATATTATGTAAATAATGGGGAAATTCTGAAAACTGAGCATATAGACGTCTGAATAATTGTTTAACTTTCTGTGGAAAAATTTTAGATTGACAAAATGGGGAACAATTTCAGTGTACCAGAGGGTTACAAAACAGCTAAGACTTTAGTCGAAGAGAGGGGAGGAAAAGAAGGTTTGAAAAACATTGACAGGGTGTTGGAGAAGGTAGGAATGAAAAATGGAAATTTAAATGTGGATACTTGGGAAACATTTAAAAGGACACATTGTGGTTGGATAAAGGATCAAGGATGTGAAGAAGTAGTAGATATTTGGGTCAAAGTGGCCAGAGAGGTTGAAAATGAAGGATGGAAAGGAGAAGTAGTTAGAAATAGACTGTTGTATACTCAGAAGTCAAAAGACAAGGTTGTTGACGAACGACCACCTCCATATCCAACTGCCCCTAAACCTCCAACAGAAAATAGACTGGAGGGATGGTGTAATGTTTGGGCCAATCAGAATCCAGACTGGGCCAAAATGTGCCGATTCTGTGGTGCCCCCCGACCCCACAGACCTGTTGGACTCTACCCCATTCTGACTAAGACAAGACTACTACCTAGACCCACAACAGGACAACAGGGGGTGACAGCAGAAAGACCT
>ONZH01011816.1:0-92257 GCA_900303285.1 Rhinella marina | reverse complement strand
AAACAAGCCCTCATACAGCTATGTGAACAGAAAAATAAAAGAGTTATGGCTGTTTTGAAGGCAGGGAGCGCAAAACGAAAATGCAGAACCGAAAAAGCTCGGGCGTGAAGGGGTTAAGAAAAGATGATTGACCTCAGGGAGATCAACCATCATCACCACAGAGACACAGCTGTCTGTGGATGGATACCATGCTTTGTCATAGGTGGTTTCCTTTTGGAGACTGCCTTTCCTTGGTTGTTCCTTCCCGGTGAAAAAGCCTGTCTAGTTTTGACCATCGTTGAGACACGTGATGGTGTCTCTGTGGTTTTATTTTTGATTTGCATGTTGCTTTTCCCAGGGAGCCTTGTTTTAGATTCACCAACATTGAGACTTGTGATGGTGTCTCTGTGGTGATGATGGTTGATCTCCCTGAGGTCAATCATCTTTTCTTAAATAATCTTCTACTAGGCATTGCTCCCACTAGCCAGATTCCTACTCCACACTCATGAGGGGCAAATACCCCAAAACAGCTGTCTGTGATGGATACCATGCTTTGGCATAGGTGGTTTCTTTTGGAGACTGCCTTTCCCTTGGTTGTTCCTTCCCGGTGAAAGGCCTGGCTAGTTTTGACCATCGTTGAGACACGTGATGGTGTCTCTGTGGTTTTGTTTTTGATTTGCATATTGCTTTTCCCAGGGAGCCTTGTTTTAGATTCACCAGCGTTGAGACTTGTGATGGTGTCTCTGTGGTGATGATGGTTGATCTGCTGACTTATTGCTTTGGTGTTGAGCTCTTATATGTATTGTATTTTATTTTTTAGCCTTTGTTTTTATTGTTATCTTATTTTATGTGATTAAATATTTGATCTATACATACCAGTAAGAGGTGTGCCTACCACTTTTAATTATACAATCTTCTACTAGGCATTGTGCCCACTAGTCAGATTCCTACTCCACACAGAGACTCGTGATGGTGTCTCTGTGGTGATGATGGTTGATCTCCCTGAGGTCAATCATCTTTTCTTAAATATCCATACAGGAATAGTCATTTTCAGGAGATTCAGCACCTCTCTTAACCCCTTAACGCCCAGCGCCGTACATGCTGGAGCTGCACCCGCCCGATCAGCGGCGGGGGTCCGGCAGTGCCCAGGTGCCGGACCCCTGGGGAATGTGCCAGCATCGGTGAAAACACCGATGCCGGCGCATTAACCCTTCATGTGCCGCGGTCAGCGCTGACCGCGGCACATGAGGTGTGCGCATATTCAGGATGGCGAGCGGGGGGCCATCGGGTCCCCGCGCTGCTGTGACGGGGACACCACAGAGACACCATCACGATGGCTTGGATGGCAGCCCGATGCCTTCCTTAGGCATCGTGGCTGCCATCCCTGCGAGCCTGTGGCATCCAGCCCCCTGGATCGCACAGGAAGCAGGCTGTAAGTGTATTACTGTGAGTAATACACTTACAGCCAATGCATTACAATACAACAGTATTGTAATGCATTGTAAAGGGGATCAGACCCCCAAAAGTTGAAAAAAAGGTGAAAAAAAAGTTAAAAAATAAAGTTAAAAAAATAATAATAATAAAAGTTTCAAGTAAAAAAAAGAAAAACGCCATTTTCCCAATAAAGTAAAAAAAATGTTAAAAAAGAAAAAAAAAAGAAAAAAGTAGGCATATTAGGTATCGCCGCGTCCGTATCGACCGGCTCTATAAAAATATCACATAATCCATCCCGCCAGGTGAACACAGTAAAAAATAAAAAATAAAAACAGTGCCAAAACAGCCATTTTTTGGTCACCTTCCCCCACAAATGTGTGCCATCCCCGCCTTACACCAGCATGTGTCCCGAAGCATAATCTGTGCCCTGACCCACGCAGTTACGGGAAAGGTCCACTTAACGACTGACTCATGGACAAGTGCTTCTGGCCAGGGACGCTACATTTCCCTGACTGCACACCGGGTGAATGTTGTGGAGGCTGGGGAGCGAGTCGTACCCTGGGATGGCACAGGTGCTAACAAAGCCGCGGGCCCTACTTCCATCGGGATTTCCGCCACCACCTACAGTAGCGGCTGCAACCCCTCCTTCTCTCCCTTCACCTCCTCCTCCACTTCCCATGCAGAATTGCCATCTTGCAGCACCACTCAGACTTCAGTCAGTAGCTGGAAGCAGTGTAGCACAGCAGTCGGGAAGCGGTAACAGGCCATGCTGAAGCTTATTTGCTTAGGTGACAAACAGCCATCCCGCCAGGTGAACACAGTAAAAAATAAAAAATAAAAACAGTGCCAAAACAGCCATTTTTTGGTCACCTTCCCCCACAAAAAGTGTAATACTATGCGATCAAAAAGGCTTATTTATCCCAAAATGGTACTAATAAAATCGTCATCTTGTCCTGCAAAAATGATACCCTACCTGAGACAATCGCCCGAAAACTGAAAAAAATATGGCTCCCTGAAAATGGCAACACAAAATAAAGATTTTATTCTGTTCAAAAATGCATCTAATGTGTAAAACTTTCCAAAAATAAAAAAGTTAGACATATTTGGTATCGCCACGTCCGTAACAACCTGCTCTATAAAAATATCACATGAGATGGCCCCCCAGGTGAATGCTGCAAAAAAAAAAAAAACCTATGCCAAAACAACCATTTTTTTCCCTCTTGCCTCACAAAAAGTGTAATAGCAGGCGATCAAAAAGGCGTATTTGACCCAAAATGGTACCAATCAAACCGTCATCTTGTCCTGCAAAAATGATACCCTACCTGAGACAATCGCCTGAAAACTGAAAAAAAATATGGCTCTCTGAAAATGGCAACACAAAATAAAGATTTTATTCTGTTCAAAAATGCATCTAATGTGTAAAGCTTTCTAAATAAAAATTTAGACATATTGGGTACCGTTGCGTCCGTAACAACCTACTCTATAAAAATATCACATGATTTGCCCTCTCTGGTGAATGCTGTAAAAAAATTTTTTAAAAAACTATGCCAAAACAGCTATTTTTTTCACCTTGACTCACAAAAAGTGTAATACCAAGCGATCAAAAAGTCTTATGTACCCCAAAATGGTACCAATGAAAACATCAACTCATCCCGCAAAAAACGAGCCCCCACATAAGACAATAACTCAAAAAAATAAAAATCAGTGGCTCCCGCAAACCATTCCATCAAAATCTGTGTTGTAAAATCCATATGGCGCTCCTTCTGTTTTGAGTCCTGCCATGTGCCCCCACATCAGTTTACCACAACATATGGGGTGTTGCCGTATTCAGGAGAAAATGGGTAACAAATTATGGGGTGCTTTTCTCCTGTTACCCCTTATGAAAATACAAAAAATTTGGGGCTAAAGCAACATTTTATTGGAAGAAATGAAATTTTTCATTTTCACAGCCAAGTGTTTCCAAATTCCGTAAAACACTTAGGGGGTCAAAGTGGCCAGTACCCCCCTTAATATATTTGTTGAAGGGTGTAGTTTCCAAAATGGGGTCACTTTTGAGGGTTTCCACTCTAGGGGTACGTCAGGGTCTCTCAATTACAAAATGGTGCCTAAAAACTATTCTAGCAAAATCTGCCTCCAAAATCCATATGGCGCTCCTTTCCTTCTGACCACTGCCACAAACCCATAGAGACGTTTACCACCACATATAGGGTATTTCTGTAAACTGCAGAATCAGAGCAATGTATATTGAGGTTTAGTTTGCTGTTAACCCTTACTGTGTTGCAAGAAAAAAATTATTAACATGAATAATCTATCAAAAAAGTGAAATTTTGAAATTTCACCTCCATTTTCCTATAATTCTTGTGGAACACCTCAAGGGTTAACAAAGTTTGTAACAGCAGTTTTTTATAATTTGAGGGGTGTAGTTTCTAAAATGGGGTCATTTATGGGGGGGTTTTGTCGAAGTATATGGACTTAACCCTTTCGCGCCCGGAGCTTTTTTTGGTTCTGCATTTTTGTTTTGCGCTCCCTGCCTTCAAACAGCCATAACTCTTTTATTTTTCTGTTCACATAGCTGTATGAGGGCTTGTTTTTTGCGGGACAAGTTGTACTTTCCAACGCCACCATTTAATATTGCATACGGTGTAGTGGGAAGCGGGAAATAAATTCCAAACCGGGTGAAATTGCAAAGAAAACGCTATTCCGCTACAGTTCTACGGGTTTCTTATTTACAGCGTTCGATGTGCATTAAAACTGATCCATTACTTTAATTGTACTGGTCAGTACGAATCCGGCAATACCTAATATGTATAGTTTTTCCTGCGTTTTCATAGTGATAAAATAATTAGAAAGTTGCCCTTTTTTTTTTTTTTTTTTCCTTGTCAAATCTTGACCCCTATAACTTTTTGGTATTTATGTGTACAGAGCTGTATGGGGGCTCATTTTTTGCGGGACGATCTGAAGTTTTTATTGATCCCATTCTGGGGCGTGTATGACTTTTTGATCACTTTTTATTTAATTTTTTTTAGAAAAAAAAAGCGACAAAAAACAGCAAATCACCATTTGGACGCTTTTTTCCGCCACACAATTCGCCGTATTGGAATTTTTTTTTTTATATTTTAAAAGTACGGGCGTTTTCGGTCACGGTGATACCCATGATGTCTATATTTATTGTTATTTAGGTATTTATTTTTTACTTATACGGAAAGGGGGGTGATTTGAACTTTTACATCTTTTTTATTTTTTATATATTTTTTAACATTTTTTTAAAATTATTTTTTTACTATTAGAAAGCTCAAATATGGGCTTATATATTGTGGCTTTTTTTTTTTCTTTGTGAGCAATTATGGATTTTAGAGACTCAGAAATCCATGAATTGCTCATTTCTTATCCTGGCCTGCCATCTAGTGGCCAGAATAAGAATTGCACTTTGAAAACTGTAATCCTCACCAGCGAGGATTACAGTTTTCATATGGTGTACAGACACCCCGATTGGCCACACGGGGTGTCTGTACACCACCCGGAAGCGAATGCTTCCGGGTTGAAACGCAACTAGATGCCGTGATCACGTGTGATTACGGCATCTAATTTCCGAGGAAGACGCCGCCGATGGCGGTAAGTAGCGGCAAGTCTCTGCTGTTAGAAACAGCAGAGACTTGCCGGCCATGACGCCCGCCGCACCAGCTGGGGGCTGGGCGCGAAGGGGTTAATGTAATGTATTCTATTGCAAATCCTGAGTTTCCCATGTCTTCAGGATAATGTGAATTCAATATCCCGGATAATGTGATGAGACAGGAACAAATGTGCCTTTATATACTTTTATACTTTTTATACTTTGTAACTTTTATAAAGCTTGCGTATAATATATGTATATATATTTAACTAGTCCAAGATCGCCCCCGTACTCTTATCAATATGACTTTTTCAGGCTAGTGACGTAGAATGGAATGCAACTTCTATCCAATCAAGAATGATATTGTTTGCTATTTGCATGCTTACGCCCCCCTTTCCTTTTTGTATCGAATAAGTACGTGTGTTAATAAAGGAAAAGCCAGAGGCTGTAATGATTTTGCCACAAAAGCACGGCCAAAGGACTTAATACTGGAATCATAAGTCTGTGTTTTGTCCTTAATTATTGTGCGCACCCGTGTTCAAAACAATTCGGAATGACTGACTGAATTCCAGAAAGGACAGGTTTAAGTCCACCTCAACAGTTTCATTATGTAAGCCCCTCAAAATCACTTTATATCTGAATTGGTGCTTAAAAAAATGGTTTTGGAAAATTTGGTGAAAATTTGAAAAATGGCTTCTAAACTTCTAAGCCCTCTAACGTCCTAAAAAAGTAAAATGACATTTATAAAATGATGCCAACATAAAGTAGACATATGGGGAATGTAAAATAATAACTATTTTTGGAGGTATTACTATGTATTTTGAAAGTAGAGAAATTGAAATTTGGAAATTTGGAAATTTTTCCAAATTTTTGGTAAATTTGGTATTTTTTAAAAAATAAAAATGAAATATTTTGCCAAAAATTTACTACTGTCGTGAAGCACAATATGTGGCGAGAAAACAATCTCAGAATGGCCTGGATAAGTAAAAGCGTTCCAAAGTTATTACCACATAAAGTGACACATGTCAGATTTACAAAAAATGGCCTGGGCATGAAGGTGAAAACAGGCCCGGGGCTGAAGGGGTTAAGCTGCTTCCAAGGCTTTGCACAGCCAGAATCCTACTCTGTACTGATGAGGAGTGGGCACCCAGACACAGCTATAGATAGATATCTGGCTATATTCCCTTGTTAAATCCCAAGGATTGTTGGAACGTTAGATCCACTTTCAATAGGTGGCGCTGGCAAGAGGGTTCTCCTTCTTGGGAGATACTGTTTTCATGTAAATTACACAAATATAGACAAAAAGTCTTAGATATTTGTATGAAATAGATGGAGGATTGTGTTGATTGCTTGGAGGTTTTTTTTCAGTATGTAAACAATAGTTCTTTCCATGAGAAATAGAAAAGCTTGGAACATTTCCCAGAATTGCCCATTTTCCTGTAGTAGTTAAAGAGGAGCTGTCGCTTCTCCTGGCATGTCTGTTTTATTAACTACTTGCATTCCCTGTCTAATAACAGTTCTGTAAAATCTATGTGTTGTGCCATTCATCTCTTATTTCTACTAGCAGTTTATGAATGGTCAGCAGCTTGCAGTAAAGGTACAGATAGGTGTTATTGGTTGACATTAGCAGCACTGATTGGACACAGTCTGACACACCCACTATTGGTAACACCCAGCAGTACCTTTACTGCAGACTGCTGCCAATTTTTTTGCAAACTTCTAGTAGGAATATTACAGGAATGGCACAACATAGAGCCATAAAGAATAGATGCTCCAGAATTGTTATTACATGGAGAATGCAAGTTGTTACTAAAACAGACATGTCAGGAGAGGGGACAGCTCCTCCTTCTACTGCCGGCATAACTTATTTTAATTTGAAAAAAAAAAAGTATTTTATTAAGTATAATAACTGTTTACACAAAGGTAAATGTCACCACAGGACTGTTTCATGGTGTGTTTGCAAAGGTCCATACTTCTCCTTTTATTTTTTGATTTATCTTTCTCATTTATAAAAAGTGACGATATTAGCCTGTTGTCATCCATGTTCTTACCACAGTTCCTCAAAACACTTAACCATTAGTTCCTATTTTGTATCAACACGTTAATGTTATCTTTAGCAACTTAATGTGCCATGCCCAGTTGCAGAATTTTCCCAGTTCACTGACGAGGTTTAATTTAAAGGCAATCTCCCACCAGCAACCTCCCTGACCCTTGTTTGTATAGACACATAGCCGCGGTTAACCTGATTAAAAAGCTGTTTTATTTTGTAAATCCAAGGCTTTGTTCTTGAGTTATGATACTTTTTCTTAATATACAAATTAGGCTTTTGGTGCAATGAGAGCTCTGCTCCCTTCTGTGGCCAGCCCCTCCTCACTGCTTTGCCACTACCTGGTCCTATCAATCAAAGCAACCAGGGAGTGGCTGGCCATAGAAAGGAATGGAGCTTGGATACAACAAGAGCAATGTTGATGCCCTCGTTGCACCAAAGGCCCAATTTGCATATTAAGAAAAAATATCATAACTTGCGAATAGAACCTAGGATCAACAAAAGAAAAACAGCGTTTTAGGCTTTGGTGCAATCTATCATCAGTATAAGAAAAAGCTTCAAACCCCTTTAATCTGACCTCAGATCGGACCCCTAATTAGATCCCAGTGTTATTCAGACCTCAGATTACACCCCCATGGTTAAACAGACCCACAATGTTAATCAGATCAATCAAAAAATAAATAAATCACCTCACCTCCTCTGCTCTGGACACAGGAGCACTCTTCCTGCCACGCTGTGCTGTGACAAAGCATGCCTACGTCCTCACACTGTGTGCAGGTCATAGCCCAGCATGCAGCGCCAGCAGAAGAAGACCATGGAGCGGTGAGTACAGCCAGCACAAGAAGTGCTAGATTCACCACTCCCTGGCCCTCCTGTACTAATGACAGTTCAAGATCTGTTAATGGGAACTTATGGAGGTTCATATTGAATGGCAGTAAACAGAGATCTTGGAATCCATAAGGAACTGCTACAGAAGCTATATTAGAAAATGTAATAACTTTCCTTTATACAAAGAATAACTTTTATTTGATGAAATGGTAATACCCCTTTAAATGGTTTTATAATACATCTTGTGATAATGCATGTGGCATAAGTTCCTATCCATAGAGTTGACATTTGAGCACCAGCATTATTTAATAACTGTGCTTCTGAATTAGATCAGTTGCGAGGTCTAAAATCAGAAAAAGATTATATAATTTTTTGCTGCATATCCAAAGGGCACTTCTAAAATTCTGTTGCAACAATGTAGACTTTAAAAGCAAGCATACACGGTCTTCCAAAGAAAATATCTTTTCTTAATTTAACAGATTGTCAGACAGTGGGACTTCTGACCAGAACACGCCTCGTCCCAGCAGTGATACTTGTACTTGGTAAGAAACAATTTCTTTTTTCTCACCACCTGTTCCAACACAAGGGAGGACATGCTACTTAAGAAAACAACTTAAGGTCTCCAAGACATTGAAGGCAAACAGTCTTCCCAGTAGTTTATAATTAGCATTAGACATCATTTGTAGAATAATAGTGATTTGTAGAAATTCTTGGGAATATGGATGGCCCACAAGCTTCATGGTTGACAGATACACCCTGAGATGTTTAAACTGTAGATTTTATGTAATGTTATGCAAGTTTATGCAGCCTGATCTGTAGACAGCAAAAAGTAGTGAAAGAAGCCCTGACTCCATCAAAGTATAACTTTCTGGATGTCCTGCTGTAGTTTTCATGAAGTCACACTTTAACAGCAACAAAGAAGCAGAGGCTGGAGTCTGCACACAACTGAGCCCATGATATGACATGATATATTCCCATGCCCACCGACAGCTTTCTTCCTAGGTATAGTAAATTGAAGTAAATTGAATGCATTTAAGCTGAATTATCATTCTGGTAATAATTTAAATGAGTGTTTATGATGTCTCAGTGCAGAGATAAGGGCTACAGAACAAGTCATCAGACAACTTCTCTCACAGATTTTGCTGAGAAGTGGACCGAGGATCCAGCAATATATATAAAAACATGTCCAAGGAGAGGAGAAAGGATAATGAATTCTGAGGTACAAGGCAGGGTCCCTTGGCAGCTGCAGATGTTGGAGCAATGTAATGGTGCCAGAAACGTGGTGGTGGCAGCATCATGCTGTGGGGATGCTTTTCTTTAGCAGGGACAGGGAAGCTGGTCAGAGTTGATGGGAAGATGAATGGAGCTAAATACAGGTCAATCCCTGAGGAAAACCTGGTAGAGGCTGCAAAAGATTTGCAACTAGGGCAGAGGTTCACCTTTTAGTAGGACAACGACCCTAAACATACAGCCAGAGCTACAATGGTTTGGTTTAAATCAAATCATATTCATGTGTTAGAATGGCCCAGTCAAAGTCCAGACCTAAATCCCATTGAGAATCTGTGGCAAGATTTGAAAATTGCTGTTCACAGATACTCTTCAAAATTTTTTTTTGAAAACCATGTATCATTTTCTTTTCACTTTACACACACTTGAAAAAAAAATACATTTAAAGGGATTATAAAAGGTTATAAAAATGTCCCCCATATGCCGGGCCCCTTACAGTGAATATACTTACCCCGCTTCCTGTGCCGCTCCTGGTCCCCGTACTGCCGCTGCAGCTTCTCCCTATGCCTAGATGAAAACAAGTGGTGTCGAGGGGGAGCAGCCAATGGCAGGTGGGGACAGGGACGAGCCTCCCTAGCGTCACCCACGATGCTAGGGAGGCTTGTCCCTGATCCCACCTGCCATTGGCGCTCCCCCCCCCCAGACACAGGATGTTTTCATCCAGGCACGGGGAGAAGCAGCGGCGGCAGTGCAGGGACCAGGAGCGGCGCAGGGAGCAAGGAGCCAGCTAAGTATATTCAGTGTAAGGGGCCCCGCATAAGGGGGATATTTTTTATAACCTTGGATAACCCCTTTAGGTTTGTGGGTGTTATATGAAAAAATGTGGACAAGTTCAAGGGGTATAAATACCTTTTCAAGGCACTGTAGATCACGCTATATTAAAACTGAACACAATCTGATTAATAGTTTATATACTGATAATTAGAAACAATTCGATAGTGATATGATCAGTAGCAACACCAGAAATTACTATAGATCGTGAATGAAAAATGGAACTCAAGAAAGGATTTAATAAGCAGTTTTGTTCTTCACAAGGCTTTAGGAGTTATTTTTTTTCTGTAAGTTGCAGACATGACATCATAGGTCTTTAGTAGACAGTCGCCACTATTTTTCTTGAGAAGATCCACAAATAACTTTATAAATCTGGCCCTGAATGCAAAGTCTTTATTTAACTCCTCTGTGCTAAGAGACAAATGAATTAATCATTAATAATATACTGTTCGAGAGAAAGCTAAATGCAGATGGAGAAAATTTCTAGTAGACATTATGGTGGCCCAGAAAAAAAAGAGTTATGTGCCTAGGATATTTATGATGTTTTGTAGCAAAGGGGCAAGAATAGGAACGAATAACTGAAGAATGGCTTGATTCTAAACCATGACGTTTAAAATGTTTTGTCTATTTTTTTAAAAAAGTTTTATGCTAATGGTAGTAGTGGTGGACCTTCTAATTTGTGCTGGTTAAACCATGATTAGGAGTCTAGGAATTACCTGGTTTTCACTGCAGGGCATTGGTTTTTGCTGCAGGGAATTTGCACATTGCAGTTGCTGCAGTAATCTCAGATTGTGGCAGTAGTGAAGCAGTAATGGCAACAATAATAGGTAGTCTGAAAATGCCAGGAACAGGTAGAGAGAACATAATCTAGAACAAAGTTGAGGTAAAACTATGTAAAACAACAAGTGCCAAGAGAGAGTCCAAGGCCACAAAAGGATTGCTAGTAGCATAGCCGATTGGAGCTTTGCTTTCTTTATTTCATGTACATCTCTGTTAGTTACTGAAAACAAAGAAGAGAGTTAGGAGAACGGGACTACCAGTGTCTAGCGCTCATAGTAAGTCTACTATATATAGATTTTGTTTGTTTTTGCATGTGTCACACTTAAATGTTTCAGATTATCAAACAAATTTGAATATCAGAAAAAGATAACCAGAGTAAATACAAAAAACAGTTTTTACATTATTTCATTTATTAAGGGAAAAAAGGCTATCCCAAATAACCTTGCCCCCATGAATTAACTGATTATTCACAGTTTTTGGAAAGCTGAGTTCAATTTTACTAGCCACACCCAGGCCCGATTACTGCCAGACCTGTAGAATCACAAAATCACTTAAATAGAACCTGTCTGTCAACATGAAGTAGGCTAAAATCATGCCCAGATCTAAAGACATTCAAGAACAGATGAGAAAGAAAGTCTTTGACATCCATCAGTCTGGAAAAAGGTTACAAAGCATTTCTAAGACTTTGGGACTCCAACGAACCACAGTGAGAGCTATCATCCACAAATGGAGAAAACATGGAACACTTGTGAACCTTCCCAACAGTGGCTGGGCTACCAAAATTACTCCAAGAGCATATTAACAATTCATCTAGGAGGTCACAAACGAATCCAGAGCTAGTAAAGCACTGCTTGCCTCAGTTAAGGTCAGTGTTAATGATTCAACAATAAGAAAGAGTCTGGGCAAAAATGGTATCTATAGGAAAGTTTCATGGCGAAAATGGCCATCTCACATTTGCCAAAAATCAAATTGATAATCTTCAAGCATTTTGGACGATGTGCATCCTGTTAATTCTGGTGTAAAGCTAACACAGCATTTCAGAAAAAGAACATCATACCGACAGTCAAACATGGTGGTGGTAATGTGGTGGCCTGGGGCTGCTTCGCTGTTCAGGACTTGGAAGACTTGCTGCAATTAGTGGAACCTACTCTCTACCAGAAAATACTGTAGGAGAATGTATGTTTGTGACCTTAAGCTCAAGTATACTTGGGTTCTGCAACAGGACAATGATCCGTAGCACACCAGCAAGTCCACCTCTGAAAGGCTGTAAAAAAAAGAAAATTAAGGATTTGGAGTGGCCAAGTCAAAGTCTGGACGTAAATCCGGTTGAGATGCTATGGCTCAAACAGGCTATTCATGCTCAAAACCCCTCCAATGTGGCTGAAGTAAAACAATTCTGCAAAGAAGGGTAGGCCAAAATTTCCACAGAGATGCAAAAGACTCATTGCCAGTAATCGCAAAAGCTTGATTGTTGTTGCTGACAAGGGTGGCACAACCAGTTATTAGGTTTATGAGACAATTATTTTTTCACATAGGGTCGGGTTAATTTGGATAGCTTTTATCCTTAATAAATGAAATCATCATTTAAAAACTGCATTTTTGTTTTTCCTTAGGTTATCTTGTCTGATATTCCAATTTGTTGGATAACCTGAATCATTTAAGTGTGACAAACAAAACAAAAGAAATCTGTAAGGGGGCAAATGCTTTTTCACTGCACTGTACATATATACCTACTGTCATCACTAATCGGTGAAAGGCCCACTCTCCTCTCTCTTGTTCCCACTCAGTAACTAACAAAAAATGCAGGGAATAGAGATAGAGGAGCAGAACTGCCATTGGTCAGTGCTGGCCGCAAGTCAAATAGGCAGGGGCACAGGCAGTGATTACTAGGGCATATATAGGAAGCAATCAGCTTGGGAAGTGAGATAAGAGGCATGCTGAGTGGCCTGCCTTTTGTATGTTTTACAAAGTCATCTTTAGAGCTCTGTAGACGCTAAAAATGTACTCTCCTTAACGACACTCAGGGTGCTGCCAAGTAGACACTTTACATGCTGTTTTCTAGTAAAAATAAAGATATTTCCCTTATAATAATACTCTAGCTTTTTATAAGTTCTCTAAATTTCCCCTGACCCTGCCAAACTTGTGGAGTCAAGCATATTTACTTGCTCACCATGGCACTGTTCTGGTTCCATGGTCCACCACTCTCTTCAATGTGCTCTGGTCTCCACTTATAAACTTCTGACTTGGATGGGAGTCACGTCTGACGCTGGACCTAATCATTGGCTGCAGCAGTGACGTGCTCCCTGCAGCACGTGATCTGTTAGTCTACGTCTTGGGGGATACCTCACCTCAGCGGTCATAGCATAGCACCATAGCTAAGGAGCTTGAACTGAGCGACAGGATCAGGTAGTTGTACTTGACTCCACAGGTCCACCAAGGAGGGGAAAGAATTTGAAATTTTTTAAAAAGCTGAACAACCCCTTTAATATCACTGTCTCTACACAAAAATTAAAAATAAATAAATTGAAATGACAGTAATGGGAAATGCAGCTAAGGACCTCTCAACAAATGAATATGAATAAGATTTTATACTATTCATAGCTAAAGGAAATGAAGACAGAAGAGAAAATGGGGGTAATAAACACACATATTTACATTACATTTACACTGAAAACATGACTCATGTTAAGAATGCGGAGAACATAGAACAGGACTGTTTGCAACTGCAAAAAAAAAAAAAAAAAAAAAAAAAAAAAATATATATATATATATATATATATATATATATAGTATATAAAAAAGGTTACAATTTAGGTGGTGTCTGAGTTGTAATAAAACTCCTCTAGTTCCCCCATGTGATAAAATAATGAACATATACTCACCACTTAGTTTCAAGTTCTGCTGCTTTGGTCCTCAACTCTGATTTCTGTTTAGGGGTTGCAGCAGTAACATTGCCATACACTGTATATACAACACATCACCGTTGCAGCCAACCACTGGTTTCAGCATTTTTGTTTCATATACTGCTGAGTACAGTGATTGTACACATCTATGGCACTGCTGCAGAAATCGGAGGTGAGGACCAGAACAGCAGCGCATGAAGTGATATGATATGAGTATACAGGGGCAGATTGGGAACCTAAAGTGGCCCTGGAAAAAATACTTAAAAGTGGCCCTATGTTGCAGGAGGGTCTAAATTGACAGGAGGCGGGCCAATAAAAGTAGAGGGGTCAGCAATACCATAATGCAAAATACCATATACCACAGGGCCGCACAATATACTGCCACAAAAGCTGTCCCTCTGAGTTGTCTCTGACTAAGATATGGAGAAGGGGGCTTAGGAGGTGAGATGTAGGACGTAGTTGAATTCAAGAGGGCATGTCGCTGGCCAGGTACATGAGTAGCTAATTCTCAAAGCATTAATTACCACTGAGAACTTATTGTGTACCCAGCCAGCAGCAGAGATGGGGGCTTGGGCGGCCCGCTGGGCATCGGCCCACTGGGAATTTTCACTGTAAGGCCTATGGCCAATCCACCCCTGTGATTATATGTAATTTCACGATAACACATTTGAGGGTACTGATAGTGTTTTCTTATAATTTACTCACCCTTACCCTTTTTATCTGCCAAGTAGAGATGAATAGTTTGGGTCAAGGTGAATCCAACAAAATCTTTCACCCTATACTCAAGGGGGTCTTCAGATTCAGTTGAAATCACCATATCCAATCCCAGCTGAAATCGCTTAAAAGGGGTTCTCCCAATGATTAATACAGATGACCTATCCTAAGAGTAGGTCCTCAGTATCTGGGCTGTGGCACTCCAGTGAACACCACAGCTTCCTTGAAGCTTACCAAGCACAGTGCGGTCCATTGGATTGTGGCTGTGCTTGGTATTGCTTGATTGCGGCTTGAATGGGAATGAGCACAGCCTAGGCCAGGGATCAGCAACCTTCGGCACTCCAGCTGCTGTGAAACTATAACTCCCATTCTCACTTATTAAGCTGTTTCTTAAAACTCCAACAGAAATAAAAAAAGGATTCTGGAAGTTGTAGTTTCAGAACAGCTGGAGTGACAGAGGTTGCTGATCCCTACCCTAGGCTATGTGACCAATGAATGTTATGTCACTGACCTAGGAAGAGGCAGCAGTGCTCACCAGAGCCCTGCGGTTTCTTCAGACAGCTAATTGGCGGGATACTGGAAGTCAAACCTCCACTGATTTGATGACCTGACCACTTGATGACATCTGCCATACATGTACAGGGGATGTCTGCAATTTAAAGATGGTGACCACTCCAGAGCAAATGCTTAGATTCTAATTTTTACAAGGTATTAATGGTCTTTCTCTTGAGTGTTTGAGTCTGTCACCTCTAGATGTCACGGTTTCTGCTGTATCTGATGGATTAGCTGTCAACTCCAATGATATAATAAATATCATGAACATATATATTCCTCAATAAAGCTACTCAGTTCTTTTAAATCTGTCTAATCCGTTCTCTAATTTTTTTTTTTTAGAAAAAAACTAGAAATGGAACCAACTCAAACTGTGCAAGAGTCTCTGAACCACAGGATAAGTACTGCAGACTGTATCTGAAGTTGAAATAAGTCCGGAATTGAGGAAAATGCACATGTGGCCAAAGTAAAGTCCTGAAAATGGCTGAGCCTACATACATTCTTGTTACACGGTTGTTTCAAGGGCCAACTTACACTTACTCAGGGCACTAACAGTGGCATGTTATCAGTGCCTGGTCAACTGGACCCAGATTCTCCTGTCAAGTGTTGCCAACTAGTTACAGTGTATTAGAAAACTGGCTTGATTTCCACTAAATATTTCCACTAAAAATGTTTTTATGAGGCCGAAATGGTACATAAAGATCACATTGCCCCATCTTTATTCCTTTAGGGTACATTCACATGGCCAAACATGTTTTGTGGTACGCAAAATTCTGATCTGCAAAAAATATGGATGACGTCCGCATGACGTCATCCCTATTTAGGTCTGCATTAGAGCCGCAAAAAATGTGAATTGGATGTGGAGCAAAAATATGGTTGTGTGAATGGGGCCTTTCAGGAACCCAACTATTGAAACACAAAATCCCCTGATGACCACCAAATGTACACATGAAGGAACCTAAGGAGACTTGACCTTAGGTGATATTCCAAATGGCAGCCCTAGTTGTTGACATTCACATGGCGTTAGTATAGGGCTGTATGGTGATCTATGGTAAGTTTGATAAACTTGTGAGGATCCTGTTGTTGAGTCCCCAATACAGACTTGTGGTAAGAATCGATTTTCCATAAAGTAGTGGCTGAAAATAAGAAAATTATACTCAACTCACCCACTTGATTGCAGAGAGGATTGAAGAAAACCCGTCAAAGGTTCTGCGGCGAGCATGAAGACGTCACTATGTCATCACGCTGGCTGCATGCAATGACATAATCAGTTATGATGTGATCTCACCGTGCGCCGCATAACAGTATGACAGCTCTATTGTTCTCTTGCTAGACCTAGATAAAGATGCCCACAGACGAGCACTGTGTAATGTGTGAAGCTGTAATTGAGTCACTCATCCTCTCATCCTTCCTTCGCTGGTTGCAGTGATGGTCTGACTCAGATAGTTGAGACTGTTTGCCAACAGTTGGAAAGTCCAACCAAAGGAGAAAGTTAAGGACAGCTAGGACAGGAGAATACATGAAGTGACTTCAGAAAGCCATCCACCCATTTTCTGTGAAAAAAAAACCCAAACAAACAGAATATTCACATATAGACTGTTAATATGACATGAAAAGGTTGAAGGTAGTGACCATTTAAATGTTTTTGTATATTTTCATGACCAGTGTCAGACTGGGGTGCAGAGGGCCCACCAGTGAACATAGGCTTGTTGAGATGCTGTACACTGCCTATTCATATGTAGTGCAATCAGTCCACTGTGCCATGTGTCACTTGTTTAGGGGACTAGAGGCCCTCCTTACTCAGTGGCCCAGCGGGGGATTCACCTGTTCCCCTGTTGGCCAGTTCAAGCCTGTTTATAGCTGATCATCTTAGTTGTTACATTGCATACATGATTTTTTTTCACTTTGTTTTCTATGATCTAATGTACTTGGAAGCAGGTGTGCACCTAGTCTTTCTGCTGCCTGAGGTTAAAACTGAAGTGGCAAACCGCCCCCTCCCCCCAATGCCAATTTCTTAATCGAACCCCTTTTCCACAATGAAAGTGTTCATTGCCCATCTGCAGCCCCCTTCTTGCCCCTAGCTGGTGCTGCCTGAGGCGATCGCCTCACCTGGCCTCATTGGTGGTGCACCCCTGCTTGGAGGCACACATGTACCTACAAATGTAACTTATTGAGCTACCTACATCTACTGGTCTCCTCCAGCACCCAGAAGATTTGCAGTCTCTCTCTCTGTCTAACTTGTTGGCCATCGCTGGTAGCCACAGTCCATCCTCTTTCTCCACTTCTTCTGTACTAATATCTGGAGGCTGATGAGGAAAGTTATGGATGAAACCAGCTGTACTTAATCCTGTCAGGATTGCTCTGGGCAAAGCCTATTAACAAAGAACAGATGAGTGACACACAGCAGATAAAATGCAGTGTCCTTTTCAGCTTAATGCCAGGACCATTACATATTCCTCCTACATTCTGGTTCTAGCTTAAAGGAAATCTGTCACATGATTTTAGTGTATTAAACTATAAGTATGGCCATGTTCAATAAACTACCTTCTGTCCAGGGGGCTGGAGGTCTCACTGGTCTGTATAATACATCTGTACTACTTGTTGTAACCGGTATCTCCAGGCTGCATGTTGGAAATTATGTTATACTACAATGGGGTGATTGTTACTTGTATTACCTTGCAGTCCTGTGTATTTTATTACATATGCTAATGTTCTTGATAGTGGACCTCCATTAAGTTTCTAATCTGTGTATGTGACCGCCATTGCTTTTAATAGCTTTTCATATTTTGATTTTGTAACAATAAGGTTTATTTAGATTTGGTACTTTTGTATAGTGTGTGTTTTATATCGGCATGGTTACCTTCTGTCCAGGTATAGTCTTCATTCTTTCTTTTGTGTGGTGGTTTTCGTTTTATTCAAGTTTTTATGATATGCAAATTTTCCCTGAAGGAGCCCAGAGGGGCGTTACTATCGATAAAGGTAACGCCCCCCTCCTGTGCCTAGCCCACCTTCTTACTGCTCCAAAGCACTCCTCTTCAGGGCAGGAGTAACAGCCCACATTAGCATTCTTGGCTGCCGCCCCCCTCTTCTAGGGCATGGCAGTAGTAATACCTATGAAGGCAACTGGCTTCAAAAGCGTCACTGGGCATGCGCCGAGCCCAGTGACGTACCAACTGTGCTAAACCGCATCCAGGAGCGAGATTTCAGATGAGAGAGGTAGGCAGCGAGATTTCAGATGAGAGAGGCAGGCAGCTCTGGGAGTGGTTTGAAGAGCTGCCGTGCCGTAGATGAGGGGGGGTGGCCAAAAATGCTAATGTGGGCTGTTACTCCTGCCCTGAAGAGGAGTGCTTTGGAGCAGTAAGAAGGCGGGCTGGGCACAGAAAGAATGAAGACTACACCTGGACAGAAGGTAGTTTATTGAACATGGCCATACTTATAGTTTAATACACTAAAATCATGTGACAGATTTCCTTTAACCCTCTATGGTGCTTACACTGCTTAAATGGAATTCTGCATATTCACTCCTAAATTACAGCAAATCAATGCCACCGCTTAATAGTCAAGTTCTTAGATTTTATCCTAAAAGATATTGTGGCTTTTAATGAATTATAGTCCAAGTCTTTTTTTTTTCATGCAAAATACACCGGAAATGACATTGATGACTCAGCATGATGTTCTGTACAACATATCCAGACTTCAGACGTAAATTCACTGTGGTGATGAAAATTGTTTTAAAGTCACAGCACAAGCGGACCTAAAAATATCTCTTTTCAAGACTCTGGAGACGTCTCTTCCTTCTTAACAATGAACTGCAAATAAGACTTAAACAATTTACTTGGAATAATGACTCTATTAAATGCTGCATGAGAGACAGCTGAACAGGATGGCCTACTGTGATCTGTAACCAATGGAGGAAGATGAATCCTAACAGGATGTGTAACTAGATCCCTCTGATTTGTACATCTTTGTCAGTCCGGCAGCGTGCTTGTAGGAATTTCTGAAAATTAGCTCTTCTGTTAACCTGCTATTTTTTATTCATGAATCTTTCTAATGTAATCCCACATTAAACTGATCTAAAACTTTTTCTCACTCATGAGTTACATACTTTCTATTTGTCTTTTCCTATAGGCATAGGATGGCGAATTCCCTCATGCTTCTTGGTAATCAATCAATTTTTCCCTGCAAAAATCATACTCACCTCATGCATTTGAAGAAGACTCCATGTGGGATCTTCAATCAAAATGTACGTGGTGACTTTTTTGCACTCAAATGGATAAGGTGAGTATTTTTTTTTCACCGATTAACCCCTGAAAGCCCTCATCTCAGATGCCGTGATCAGTGATAATTTAGATTTATGGGAAAAGTAAAACATAAAAAAAGCAAAAATGGTGCTCAAGACCTTCACATATTGGTCTAAAATAGTTTAAAGGTCACCTTCGAAATGTACTGAACGAGATGATATATATATATATATATATATATATATATATATATATATATATATAGTATGTACTATATTTCAAAATAATACATCCATTGAAGTATGGCAAGGCACAACTGCCATGACAAAAGCCCTATGAGATCATGATTATAGTTAGCTGTGACATTGATCATGATATTAACTAAGCTATCTCCAGAAGCCCCACAGAGTTATAAGCAGGGGCATAACTACCATAGCGGCAGACCATGCGGCGGCTATGGAGCCCAGGGCAAGAGGGGGCCCAGTTGGGATCATTCCCTCTTCTACTTTTAGCAAATGAGGCAGTGGAAAAAAATGACCCAAGGGTCATTGAAAGGGGTTTAGGCGGAAACCCTTCTGTCCTGTGTGGGGGGCCTGGTTTGATCCTTGCTACGGAGCCCTTACTTCTATATGTACACCACTGTCTATAAGGATTGGCAGTTCACATGTGTGACCATTGATCTATTTAAATGGGGGAGCCAAGGCCCCCATTCTAGTGATCGTCAGGAACCCCAGCGGTCAGACCCCATGCAGATCACACATTCATCCCCTCTGTTTTGGATATGGGAATAGTTGTCTTAATGGGACATCTCCTTCAATATATGTATTTGCTCGAACTATTGACTTGTGTTGTTTTACTGAGCTTTCAACCAAGGAAATCTCTCCATTGCCTGCTCCTGTGCTTGCACTGTGACTAGTCTGCAAGGCATGTAATACAGGAAGCATTTGAAATCTGGATTTATCTCCTAGCGGGAACAATTCACAGTCAGGAGAATCTTTTCAGCCTCCGATACGTTCCATATGTCTCATTTATCCAGTTCAGTGTCACATATGCCGCAGATGTTGTTCACATTATTCAATGATTTGCTGAGACAGGAAAACATGATTCCTCTACTTTATTGTCATTATGAAGAGTTTCCGATTCCCATACAGAATGTCAAATATTATATCTGAAGTCTGGAGCTTTTGGAGAATGAGTTTGACTTTCATTTATAAACATTTTCACTTTTCCTATACATACACTGAGGAGTTTATGCGCGATAAGTGTTTATCATTCTGCTCACTTCTTAGGGGCAGCACCAGAACACTAATAACATTCCTCATTACATATATGGTTATTGTCAACAATGGTAGATCCAGGAACCTATTCTGATCATGAAAATATAGTATAAAATGCAGGCCATCCGAATGTTAAGTCACCTTCTCTGTTATGCCTTTATCTGGACTACAATGGACTGCAATGATTTAACACTGCAACCTGATATGTTATTAAGTGTACTATTATGTAGCCCTGCCACAAGCAGGGCCTGATAGGAGCTTCGCTCTGGCAGACCTTGAAGCATTGAAAAGGCCCGAGACTGACACAGCAGCAAGTGTCTCCCCTGAGCTTATCGTTATGGAGCCATTCTGTCTCTGGGAGCATAGCACTCCAAAGAAAAAGACCACTCAGATGCCATGCTCGCAATTGACAATGGCAGCTGAGGGAATAAATGTCCCTGATCTGTGTCACCAATCACATACTCTGCGTCTGGGTGTCTGCTGTGTAACACAGCGGGCAACCAGTGGCTAAGACACCCACTCAGCTACTGAGCAGGTGCCTTCTTTAAAGTTCTAACTTGTGCCATGCATTTATGGCACAAGTTGTGGAGTGGTTAATTTACATTAAAGGGGGTGTCTAGCTACAAAAAAATGTTATGTTTAAGGTAGAAGATATACCACTTACCAATATACTTCAGTTACCTAAGATACCCTATAGTCAGCCCTAGTCCTTGCACCTTTGGAACTGACGAGGCTATTATAGGGAAAGTACCATTCTTTCCCGATAATAGCTGGATCGTGAGCAGAGGTGAGAGCTGCATTTACGTGTAGCAATCACCTTCACTGTATGGGGAAGAGTGATCTCTACAGTGACCTCTTATCTCCACACAGATTCTTTATTTTTGGGCAACAGATCCCTGTAAAACAATGATTTTGGGTGCCACATCAACAATACTTTCATCTGATGACTGACTATTTGCTTGTATAATTTTGTATCTCTAGTTTTGCATAATTATAAAAAAAACAATGTGGGACCACTATTTTAGGGAAAGAAGACTATTCAGTAACCACAGTATACTTAATATCATTATACCAGGCACCAGGACAAGTAAAGTCCACACTATAATGACTCCTACTAATATCATTGAGTGTGCATGATAAATACTGCTTATTACAACACAACAGCTGTATTTTATGAAGACAACACTGAAAATAAAGTTCACATTGTTCTTCATGATAACTGCACTTGTAATTGAGGTCATTAAGTACAAATAGTCCTCAGTAAAATGTCCTTAGCTTTAGTTTTGTTAATGTTTTTCAGTTTTGCAAATTTTACAAAATCCTTCGCTCAAACCAGAATGTTTATTTTCTAATTTGTTATTTTAATGTAAGTTTGAAATATATATGATGTCATCTTTCCAAGTAATTCCTTTTAGCATTAGGCAAAATTGCACTGGTAATGGAAGATTCAGGTCATTAAGGACAGAAAGTTTTCTGTAAAATGTTCTTAGTTTTCTTTTGTGCTTGTTTTGTTGTCAATTGTTTGGTTGGCAGGTTTTGCAAATGTCTTCAACGAAACCAGAATGTTTTTCCTAATTCTTTATTTTAACATAAGTTTAAAATAAATTTGAGGCTATCGTTCCTCTTAGCATTAGGCAAAATTGCATTCACAAAACGAGGGGGAAGGTAACATTAAAATTTATTCTTGTTATAATTCCTCAAAAATAGTATGATGAGATTTTATATTACCATTAAAAATCATTTACAAACATGCATCCTTGACGTCCTGCTCCTAATTATACATGTAAGGGTGGAGATAAGTTTTCCTGTTCTCCTATTGGATATTTTCAAATTACAGCACTATAAGGCAACCTTTTGGAGTCCTGTAACGGGGAGCCGGCGGTGCGTTTCCCCTGTGTTGCGCCGCCGGTCTCCCATCAGGCCTATAGAGCGAGGACGCAGGGAGTGTCCTCGTCTCCATGGCAACGTTACTCGGGGAGGACGCGGCGCGCTCCCTGCTGCCGCGCGTCCGGCGTCCTCCCCGCCCCCTAGACAATGAGCAGGCGGGGGCATCTGAGCGCTGGCCTGGGGAACCAGCGCTCAGGTTATGTATATATTTATTATATGTTTGTGGCACTGTTTATGAGGTCATGAGGCACTGACCACTCCACATGACTGATTTAGTATTAATTTGAGCGCTGGTCACGTTTGGCCAGCGCTCATTATGCAGATGAGGTCAAGTGGCGCTGGCACATGACCTATTTTGAAGGGCAATTTAAACTGGCAACCTGGGGCCACAGGTTGCCTGTGATTAGTCTCTGAAAGCAGTGCTGTGCGTTTGACCCTTGTGATTTGACTAGTGTATTTTGTATCTTTGGCTACGGACTTCGGACCTCGCTTTTGCTCTCTCCCTTGGTTTTTGACATTATCTCCTGGTACGAATTTGGCTTGTTGACTATTCTCTATTGTGTTTGTTCTGTCAGTGTTTGTCTTCCCCGTGTTCCCCTTCGCAACCCTGGGCACGTATACAGGTCAGGGACTGTCGTCCAGTTACGGATCTGCCGATTAGGGCTTATTCTGTAAGTAGGCAGGGACAGTGGTCGGGGTTACAGACAGGGCTCACTACCCCTTGTTCCCCTGTCGTGACGAGTCCATAACAGGTCATTTCCAGCCCCTCTCCCTACAGCACATGTTTGTGACACTTTCTTCTGCTGGCCTTATGCTTCCCACCACTGACTCATGACATCTGTTCCACTTATAAAAACTTTGAGAATTATGAATCTTTGCCCAAATCCACTAAAAAGAGAGGGAAGATTCATCAAGTCCTGTATTTCAGGGCTTCAAAAAGTCTCATCTCAAGACAGAAGATTTAAGCCTCTTTCAAGCAGTCAGTGTTTGACCGGTATTTGATGAATGATTTCAATTGGAGTGGATCCTACACGGAGATAACATAGTGTAAACTTTGACAGACAGTGGCTGATCTGGCACAGGCAAACTGTCTTGTCTTATTTAAACTTTGGCTTAGAGTAAATTTGTCCACATGCCCCTGGAAATATGTTAGCACACATCAAAAATCTATTCACTAGAAACTTTAGACCAATTAAGTTTGGTTAATTTGCACTGTTTTTTTTTTTTTGTGCACCAGTATTGTAGATTTCAGCTTCATAAATGGCCATGCCGACATTCTAGTTAAACAATGGGGAATGCCAAGGATAAAATAAAATGCATCAAAAAGTTTGGAACAATACAATGCTACAAACATTACTCACTTAGCATAGTAAATGCTAAATTACAAACTGTCTTGCCATATAGGTAGTTATGAACAAATATAGATATAGCATGAGGCATTGTTTGGTCAGTCTATGTAATAGTGATATGGAGATAAAGAATGCAGACATCATTAATTGCACATACAAGTCCTATAAGGAATTTTATTTGGGCCTGTACAAAAAAGCACATCATCAATATAAGGCCCAAAGGCGTAAATACCATAGCGGCAGACCATGCGACTGCTATGGGGCACAGGGCAAGAGGGGGCCCAGTCTTAGTTGGGATTATCTCCTCTTCTATTGTAGGTAAAAACTTGGTCAGGACTCCACCAGCAAATGAGGCAGTGGAAAAATGGCCCAAGGGTCATTGAAAAGGGTTTAGGCAGAAACCCTTCTGTCCTGTGTGGGGGGCCTGGTTTGATGCTTGTTATGGGACCCTTACTTCTCTATGTATGCCACTGATAAGGCCTCATGCATATGGCCATATGACAGCTCTGTATAGAGCCATATTAAGACACCCTCCCTATGGGCTTTACTGTGCTGTACCTGTGTATTCCACAATGTAGAGTACTTCTGTCAGACTTCATGTGAATTTGACAAAACTAATTATGGCATGCTCCATTGGTTGTCATATTACATAACTATTCTCTAAAACCACTGCTTTTTGTAAAGTATAGCCTTGATCTGCACAAAATACCACACAGAGTGCCTAGAGCTCTACAGTATGGAGCTATGGGGACTCCATTTTTTTCTAGTAAAAGACTGAATATAGTTTTACTCAAACCATATCAAAATGTTCCTCAGGTTGCTAGGGTGAGTTTTTGTTCACATGAGACAAACTGGCTGAAATAGAAAAATGAATTGTTAGTAATAATTTACATGAATTATTTATGCCTCTGGCATTTCTCAAAAACTGAATAAGTGAATAGGCCATTTCAAGATTCGGAAAAAATCTAATAATAGCCATGCAAATTAAATGAAGGATATAGCAACAGCTGTCTTGCTATCATCATTAGGAGGAAGCATATAAACATAAAGCATATAAGCTCTAGCGAAGTATTCAAAAATTCTATTCGGCTGCTTCGCTGAATTTTACAAAAAATTTACTTTGTGGCGAATTACTTCATTGTCATGAAGCGCATTTCTTTGCAAGTAGTGGTTGCAATGACAGGGAGCCGCGATTGCACCACTTCTCGTCATTGTACGATGAGCATTCATAGCTGAACATATTATACTGTAAAGTTTAAAAAAAAATAAATTACATCACACTTATCTCATCCATTTGCTTGCGATGGGCCAGCCGAAGTAATTATATCATATGTCACCGCACATGGATTTTATGTGAGATCTTCAATCAATATGGCGATGGCCCAACCCGTTGTAAGCAAATGGATGAGGTATGTTTTTTTTGTTTTTTACACCATTTCAGGGAAAATTGGTTTGCTTCACGAAATTCAGCTCAATTCGCTCAACGCTACTTAAAATATTTTGATATCTTACCGCATTTGAATTGTCCAGTTTATCATTTTGTATATTGTTCAAATGTGTAGATTTTTGGTATATTCTATACAAATAAAGGAGACTAAAATAAAGTACTGAAATTAAAACCAAATTAAAATGTATATTAAATTACAATTGCTGGATAATTTAATATTTCAGCAAACTGTAATATATAATGCAATATGTAATAATCCTAATTATTTAGTATGTTGATATAAAGAAACCAAATGTATGGTTCTCATTGAGAATGTATATATAACGAGGCCCAAGTGTGTGGCAGCTGACACAAACATGAACTTTTTGTAAAGCCTGAGAACTTCCTGTTTGTGGTTGTTCCTTGTGGAATCAATCAGCAAAGAATGAACATCGTTGGATGGGAATCTCAATTCACTGAAAAACAGAAATATTATATCATCCATTATAAAAATTTTATGCGACTAATCTCATTAAACAGAATGTATCTAAAAATAACGTAGCGACACTTAACACTACAATAGTAAGACTATTATATAGAAAGAAGGCCACAGCATTAGCAAATGTGTAAAATACCCTTATGCGCAATCAAAAGGAATTATGCATGTAACCTTTCCATTATCTGGCACAACTTAAAGCATTGTGCTATTTTATGATGTGGCTTTATGCTTTGGCGGGTAAGGGCAAGCTTTCTATTAATCTCTTTCCAGAGCCTCCATGTTTTCAACACTTATAAATTACATTTAGATAACGCAGTGACTTTACACTTTATGCATTGACATCATTATAAAATATATCCCACTGTGGCAGAATTTTTCCTGATTGTGTTTTTTTTAGCTGCTCATCTTTAAAGGGCCACTAACCTATGAGGAGAATAACACAGAAATGATTACATAAGGCGCCCTATGGAACCTGTATGGCAGAGCACCTATTCTTTAGGACATCAAAAATCCTACCTAGCGTATATATTTTTTATGATGCTTTAGCTGTCTATTGTATATCACACCAACCACTACTGCTACATGTGAATATTGTCAAAAGCTGGCATATATCTGGCCCGATACAGGTTATGGAACTGACCGTCATATACACCAGGAGCATTTCCCATTGTCTATGCAGCTGAAATTATACAGTGAAGATGCAGTGACCAGACCCATTATTTTGTAGCTTGTTCTATTTTTTTCTTTTCTTTATGCTTTTTTTTTGTATTATTAAGCTTTGGTTAGTAAATTACAGTCTCTTAATATATACTACACACAATAATGTTTTGCCACAATGTCATCTGCACTATCAACAATACATTTCTTTTTTTGGCCTCTGTTCACATTCCTTTCGTTAGGCCGGCAATAATCTGGATCGTAACATTTCATTATTTATAGAAGGAATGCCTTTGTTTCCAGTTCATAGTATTGTGAAACAGCTCCGACAACACTCACTAACTTGAATTATGTGTTGTTTCTCTTTTAATAATCTAGTTTACAATATTTCCGGACCTTTACAAGATGAGGGTTCAGCTGTGTAACGTTATATTATCCATTATGACTCAGGTTAAAGAACATGTGATATATAGTGCTATAAAAGATGCGTGTAACAGGGAGGAAAATAAATAAATAAATAAAATAATAAAAAAATATATATATATGAGTTGTCCAGCTTTTTTTTTTACGTATGAAAAAAACATACTCACCTGCTCCCTGACGCTCCAAGTGTTTTAAGAAAACTGGTCAACCCTGGACAAAATACTCTTTGTAACAACATTTAAATTGCCTGATAATAGGTAGAAATCCTAAGATTTCCTCATTGTACCTAATGCCCAATCTGGAATTTTTATGTGAAAGTAAGCGCTTAAAACACTTAGAACACTTAGGGTATATATTCAAAATGTTGAAGGTGTCCAGATGCTACAGAGCAGTTATACTGTACTTATGAGTATTGCACAAATGAAATGATAGATAGTATGCTATGCTCTCTTGGTGGGCTCCAGTGACTCCATACATCTCTGTCTCTTTACTAAACCAGCTGAAATAGCTCATACAGTAAGATTATAGAGGAAAATCTATTCAATAAAATAACTTTCATTATAAAAAAAAATAAATTATTAACATTTTCTAAAACAGTTTAAATTGTTTAATTTAATTTTTACATTAAATCAGCTATCGGGCTTCAGCTATCATTACCTGGTAGGATAAAATATATATATAATGTAAAACAGGCCAAAACATCTAGATAGCAAACATCCCAGAAGTCTTTGTTGGTTTGTCTTAGTCATTCCTTTGTGGCTCCTCATCATCACTATCTGCTAAATGACTTCTTTAAAATTTCAACCATGTTAACCCCCCCCCCCCAAATTTTTTTTTACATTTTAACCATGTGGAAACTGAATACATGTAAACTGACGATTGAGAGGTATTAGTAGCATGATGCAGGCAACAGTGACAAGATGGGACACTGCTAGCAAGGCGAGGTGAAAGAGGTCTATACATCAGAATCAGCCAGAGGAGTGTGAAAATCCTTCTGAATTCAGGCTTGGTTTATTTACACAAAAATAATGTTTTGAACACTGGCGGAGGACAACTTGGTCAATTTTGGGGTGTCACCATGCACCAGCGGCGCTAAAAATCCTCTGTGAGATACACTGGAGGCTTAGCAAGAAAGAAGATAGAAAGCGTGCTGTGCCAGTTCGGGACACTGTTCCAGTCTGCCTGTCCAGAAATCCATGAGGTCAGGGAAGTGGGTAGGCAACAGAGACTGCCCATAGTTTAGGTTGGCCTGTACTTGGGTATTGAGGAGGGAGCTGGCGGCTTGCTGACTGGCCTCTGCCTGGCACGGCACATGGAAAAACTGCTGCGACTGAAATGGCTACTGCGGCTTCTGCTGCTCATGGCAGTGGGACGGGGGTGACTCTGCAGGGGACGGAGAGGAGCCTCCATTTCAGACATGCTGGCAGCAGGCATCTGTTCATGGTAAGCTGCGTACACAGGGTCTTGTGGTAGTAATGTAATCTGTCCCCCCTCTTTCTGCCAGAGGACAACATTCCCCCAATTTGGCTTGGTAGTGAGGATCTAAAATTAAGGCTATCCAGTAATTGTAAAAATATAGTAAAAACACATATGAGGAGGATAAGGTGCAAATGCAGCATGAATAGCATGAGCTGCCACTGCCCAATCTGGAAAATATACATGCTCCCTGCTGAGGCAGTCTGGTGCATTACCAAATCGTTCATGGCTTTCTGCTGCTCGTAAAGGTGTTCAAGCATGTGCAATGTTGAATTCCAGCAAGTTGAAATTCTGATGCTGCAAGTCCAGGAGAGCGTTCCTCACCGCATGAGAATGGCTGAAAAAAGGGACAGTTTCGTGGACATTGCCAGCACCTCGTGCAAGGCCATGCAGGGAGCATTTGTTATTTCCTCCAGATTCAGGGTGGCCAGGATGTTATGTCCATTGTTGCCGAAAACATTGCCCAGGTGGAGTGGACAAGGTGACAGATGTTTACTGCTTGATGTATTTTAGCTGCAACAGCTCACTGGTGTGCCTTCTCTCTCCCATGCCCAACAGCTCTAACACAGAGTGGCATCACCTCACCTGACACATCTGATAGGAAGGAAAGGTAGTGTGAGTGACCTTCTGCCTTGCTGCATTTGGGGATATGTACATGGAGGAGATGGAAGCGGCAGATAAGTGCCCGCTGTGGGAGGCAGCCCCATGATGAGGTGGGAGAGGGTCAAAAGGACCTGGCCAGGTTGCTGGGGTGCTGCATCTTCACTGCCGGAGAAAACATTGACTAAGTGGGCTGTGAAAGACGTGTACTATCCAGTGATGCCGCCTCATATTCTGCAATAGACCTCTGGTACCTATAATTGTGTTTGAATGGCCATGGCTTACTTTAATCTACTGCTGTGGTTTTGTGTGCCGCCTTGTGAATAAAAAGCACCATACATTAGTTGCTTGCACAGAGCTACAGCCAGGCAAGCTGGACTTAGCTCTGGCGCGTTTTGGGCCTAACCCACCCACAGAGTCAGGGGCATCACCCGATCCAGTAACAGACATGACTCTGGCTGTTCTTTGGGAGGTACATGGCCTCTACTCTTTATTGCTGCTGCCTCCTTCTCAGCAAACCGATCTCTCTCCAAGGTCCTGTTCAGCGCATAATCATCATCGGAGTCCTCACCCTTCCTGTCGCTTTTATCAGACTGTGAGATATCATGGTGGGCACCTTGGCTTCCTCACCAAACACCTCCTCAGGGCAGCCTAAATGGTGAGGGTTCTCACACATGCTTTCAACAGGGAGACTCTCTTGACCATCTGCCTTAGGGCATGATGGGTTTTCTTGCTACTTCTTAGGGAAAAGGAGGGCGCCCCTCTATCCTGTGTATTGGTGTAGTAATCACGTATATATGCTGTTAGTTTGAATATAATCAACAACCCCACCCCAAAAAATGATTATAGGGAATATAGAGAAACTGATTTAGGGCTAAATTTGTTAGCCCTCACAGATACTTTTGTGTGCTGCCCAGTATATTTGTGTTGATCACCTATATGCTGGCTTAATTAAAATGTACAAGTCCCAAAAGAAATTTAAATTGTGACCATATGGAAATCGAATTTACTCTACCTGTGTGTATTAACAAGAAATTGAGCATCAAGCCTCAATTGTCCATTTACGCATTTTTCAGTTTCCACATGGTCGCAATTTATTATTTTTTTTAGTGGAGGGTCTTTTAATTTAGTTAAGCAGCATATACACATGATTATTGCAGCAGTACTTAGGGTGTGGCAGCAATCTACCTATGTGTGTTAAGTTGAAATTGAGCATCACGCCTCATTCGTCCAATTATTTACTTTAGTTTCCACATGCTTGACGTTCAATTTCAACTTAACACTCACAGGTGGATTGCTGCCAAACCGTGGGTATTGCTGAAGCAATCATATATATACTCCTTAATTAAATTGAAAGACCCCGCAAAAAAAGAAATTAAATTGCAGCTGTGTGGAAACTGAAAATGCATAGATTGACGATTGAGGCTTGATGCTCAATTTCTTAATACACACAGGTATATTGCTGCTATACCTTATGTCTTGTAGAAATCACATATACTTTATATGCTGGTTTAATGACATTTAGCAATCACAAAAAAATGTAAATTTCAACCGAGTGGAAAAAGAAAACACTTAAAGTAAATCCGTAGTAACTAAATGGACGACTGAGACTCGACGCTTCTCTGTCCCAGGCAATAAGCTTGATTGATTGATTTCTGATTGTCCCTGTCTCCCTAAGATCGTTTTCCTGGCCAACACTGTAAAGCTCAACCACTCTGTCTCACAGCCCAGCACAGAATGGCATTCTGCTCGTTCTGATAGAGCACCTCCCTGCCTGATGCAGCATTGATTGGCTTATCCAGCCTGTCTTTCAGCCTGGGAGCCAATCAGGGCAAGCCCCACCCCCTTCTTTTTCTCTTATACTGCTTTTTACCCACCAATATGTGCACTAAAATGGCACTATGTGGATTCGTCCGAAACTAACCTGGAAAGATTCGGGTTTGTCTGCCATCCGAAAAGTAGCACTTTTTGGTACTTATATTAATGTTATTCTTGTTGCCATGCCCCCTTCTTTTCTGTACTTTGAATTTAGCCTACACTTCATATGTGTTATATCGCCTGTGTGGTTGCCATCTAAAAAGGTCTGCATAATATGGAAAAATTGTCTCCTGTATAGCAAACAGAACATGTAGCTCCATATACTGAAAGAAAGGTCACTCAGACTGGACAGGTGCTTCTAGTTAAAGAAGAACTCCTGACAAAAATTTTATTCCATGTCCTGCTAGAAATGTACATGATGTAATCTGTAGTGAATGTCATTTTCTTACCAGTGTCTGAATTTTTTACTTATATCATCCTGAAGTTTCTTATCTGTGTCATGTGACCAGCAATTAGACTCACCAACTGACACATAGACTTATGTGTGGACAGGAAGTCTAATTCTCTATGTATTCCTATGAGACTGAAAGTGAGGCTCCCATAGGAATGAATAGAGCAGTTACTAGCTTTTTGTCCTGGGTCAGTTGGAGGTCAGGGAGTTGGTCACATGACCCAGCTACAATAAGAAGAGAGGTTTTTACTCACAGAAACAGTCACTGATAAGAAAATGACAATCACTACAGATTATATCATGCACCTTTCTAACAGGTCAGAGAATAAAAATTTTTGCGGGAGTTCTTCTTTAAACAGAAGAGGCGGGATGAACTTAGATTACAAAAGGTGTGGAATACTTATTAAAACCCATGATTAATGTGAAGAACAAAAAGCAGACATTATATAGTACATGAGAATCTCTAAGAAAGCTAGAACCAGCCCTGTACCTCACATGGATCCCGTGATCTCCCCATTCATTGCTCCAATTGCTCTGCTATATTTTTTTTTCAGGCGCCGTTGTAAGCTCTCTCCTAATCACAACTTAGAGGGTGTGTCATTTCCAATTCAATTTTCTCTTTGTGACTGTCACAGCTTATAATAGTAGATATGACCAATATTCAGTTGAAGGTTGGACGTGAGCATGTTCAAAGTTCATCAAAGTGGACAGAGAAATAGGGAAAAGAACAAACAGCAGGTGGTACTATATTGATAATTGCATGAAATTGGAAAACTATTCAAATCCTGGAGCTGCTTTAAAAAATGTAGAATATCTTTTAGTATGTAAGATATATGCTGTTAATAGAGTTGAGATTTAAAAGTTTTAGATAGAACTCTTCATGAACAGCCAACAACCAACTTTGTGAATTCTACAACCAAAAGTTGGACTGGGTGAAGATTCGGCCTTCTAATGGCACACAACTGCACAGGTACAGGAAGCACTCCATTTCCAGTCTCCA
The DNA here is from genome assembly GCA_900303285.1 of Rhinella marina. NCBI lineage: Eukaryota > Metazoa > Chordata > Amphibia > Anura > Bufonidae > Rhinella > Rhinella marina. The sequence continues at coordinate 60,248 of ONZH01011816.1, read as the reverse complement.
GTTTCACTGTATTTCACTACTATGGTAGCATGAAATACACATTTCCTGTGTATCCTGCATAACAGACATGACTTTCTCCTGAGTGACATAATTGTAGGAGTTCAACTCATTTTTCTTAATGTCACTAAGTCTTGCTGAACTTTTCTGAAACTCTGACTCAAAAGTAAGATGAAAGTAATTTAGCTCATTCAGATGGAGTGAGAAATATGTAATGTATTTAGAGAGAGTAAGTACTTCTTTGTGTAATGTTTAAAGTGCTATTGAATGATGCAGTCCGTTACGTAGAGTTTTTCTTTTGTCTAATTTTAGGATGCATTTCAGACATTACATGAAGCAAATTTAACGTGAACACTTCCATCTATTCATAGCTATATCATACCACCACCCTGACAATTCATGTTCAGAAAGAGATTTTTTTGTATGTGTCATGCTAGAGAGAGTTTAAATCAGATTTCTCAATTTCTATATAAAACAGTAATCAAAGGGGTGCACATATTTCTAAACATCAGTTCAGTCTCATTGTTCATTTCCTACTTAAATGCACAATTCATACCATTTTGCTGCTGTAGAGTCTGTGTAACTCCTTCAAACAGCTGGCTGTCCTGTTGCTTCTTTCTCTGCTGCCCTTCTTCTCTTAGTCTTAGAGATGGAAGCAGGGAGGGGCAGGAGGTTGTACTTGCCAGATGAGATTGTGCATATGGAGCAAAGCACCCATCTCAAACCAAGATTTTGGTATGTTTGTCTGAGTGAAAACATACAGTAGGTTGGTGCTTTGTAGAAAAAAAAAATTGAGCATCTTGTCTCTGTACAATCTTCCCTGTCACAAACAAGGAGAGAAGAGACAGGCTGAGACACCTTTGCATCATACAGGTAGCCTTTTTGAGCTTTCAGTAGACACTGAATACAGATTCTCCTTAAGAATGCTGACTTAGAGGGTGACCTTTAGAGGCTGTTTTAAAAAAAAAAAAATAAATAAGTATTACACAACATTCTCTAATGTTCTCATTTAGAGGTGAGCAAATCATCCAAAATTTGCTTCGCCGAATGTTTGTCGAATTTTTTAAAATATTCGTACTTAATACGAAGCTATTCGGTCAAAGCTGCTTACAAATCATTCGTTATTCTGTAGTGTTCCCGACATTCCCGCGAATACTTAGGCCTGAGTGTACAAAGTGCGTACGAAGCTTTAAAGTATTATTGTCTAGGTCCGCACAAAGATCGAATATACAGCAAAAGTACACTACTCAACTGAATATGTACGCATTAGCGTACAAATTATCAGATGCGTAGCATATGATGCGTACATAGCGTTAGCGTACAATGATTTAAGAAGAATCTTCCGAAGCGAATCTGAAAATATTCGGATTCGCTTCGGTGTAAACAATTTCCAAGGTTCGTATTGAATCTATGAAGTGGCGAAAGATTCGCCCATCTCTATTCTCATTCTTTTACCATGAAGGAAAAGTTACATTTTTCTGCCACAATGTTTGTCAAATTATTTGATAAGTCTCTGGTAGGAAAATGTAGAATCAACTGCATATGGAACATTTGTTGCAATTGACAAAACTAGTACTAAACAAACCAAGTAAGATTATGTCTCTGTTAAGGAACAAGTAACCAGAGCTAAAAAGGAATTAAAGACCAGATTTATTGATATACAATTCCAACAGATTATTGAACGATGCCTGTGACGAAAACGATAATAAGTAGCTTATTAGGCACAGAAAATCCTATCTTTACAACAGGGTAGCTTTATAGTGTAGTGGTAAGTGTGCTGCCTGACATGCAGAACGTCTGAGGTTCATAAGAGATTAAGGGAGGCCTCCTCAATACCACATCAAAGGATAGGGCCACACAGCTTCATTAGTATTCACTGCATTCTATAATATAATTATTTTTTATTTCTATGCACTGTGTACTTGGTATTTTGTGAGCAGTTTGGATGGTCACTTCACTTTACATCATCTACAAACGATGAATCAGAATCTATTATCACTTCATTTCCTCTCGTGTTCCGGACATTACTTCTGTAATTATAGTCTGTGTCTGCCAAATACAAATACCTATTACTAGCATTTTATATATGATGACCAGTCCCTCTTCCTCTACCTAGTGACTCCACCATGAGTAAAACCCATCAGACTGAAGTGGAAAATTATTTACAGAATAAAAAGAATTTAAAGAAGTAAATAAACCTTATCAAAAGAAGTAAGTTTGTGATATTTCTCTTGTGCATTGCGTTCTGGTCTTTAGTGTAGCCAGCAACAAAGATCTTAACAGTAAAAGTATTTTTTGAATGTATCATTTGCTAGAAAAAAATATATTTTACTGCATTTCATGCAGATAATACAGGTTGTATATTAATAGTTTAACATTTACATGGCAGGGGATATAACAGAGTCAACCAAGCAGAAAAGAAAACCGTGGTTTACATTGCTGGCTGCATTCAGAGAATACGAGAAAAATAGAAACAAGAATTCTATTACAACATTATTTCTCTATTTTAAAATGCATCTGGCAGCAGTTTTACTAGCCAAAATGGAACAAAAATGTTCTGCCATTTAGCTATTTAAGTCAAAAAATATACTAGAAGCATCATACTTCATACATGAGCAATGTGAGGTCATGAGGAAAGAGTCTACCCCCTCTCCGCTCTTCTAAAAATGATTGATGGACTGCTGTACTATACACAGCTACATGAATGTCAGCTGGCAATTACCACTAAAATTGGAGGCAGGAGAAGGGGGAATGTGGAGAAAAGCTCCCATCATGAATACTCTGTACTCATTGTCTGTGTATCCATGTTATTCTTTAAAATTCTTTTTTGTGCTTTTTTGGCTAATAGGAGAGCAAACCAGTCATCTTTACAAAGGGCAGAATAAACTGATGACAGATCCACTTTATACAGGTTTTTCCACTATAGTAACACCAGGTTATGCCATGCCCAAACTCAGTGTTGGCAAACCTATGGACAGTGAGAGCCCTCTCTGTGAGCACGTAACTCTGTGTGGGCCGTGTGTAAGGTTGCCACATTGTTACAAATGAGTGCTTCCATTATGGATCGCTCATTAGTACAGTCTTTGCCTTACCTCACCTCCATTTGAGGTGCCGTGGTGAGCATTTGCTGCTCACTTATTTATACTGGGGGGCCACTAATCGGGGCTTTATTAATACTGGGGCCGCTAATGGGGGCCTTATTAATACTGGGGCCACTACTGAGGCAATATTAATACTGGGGCCGCTAATGGGGGCACTATTAATACTGGTGGGCCACTAATAGGGGCCTTATTAATATTGGGGGCCACTAATGGGGCCTTATTAATATTGGGGGCCACTAATGGGGGTCTTATTAATACTGGGGCTACTAATGGGGGCCTTATTAATACTGGGAGCCACTAATAGGGGCCTTATTAATACTGTGGGCCATGAATGGGGGCCTTATTAATAGTGGGGGACACTAATGGGGCATTATTAATACTGTGGGCCACTAATGGGGGCCTTATTAATACTGGGAACCACTACTGGTATATTATTAATACTGGTTGCCACTAACTGAACATTTTTAATACTAGGGGCGCCAACAGGGGCATTCATTGTACTGGGGCCTATGTTAAGCCACACCCCCACAGCCTAACTTGGCCGGAATTTTTCAGTGTTCAGGTTAAATTGCCATGTTGGCACTTTGTCTCTAAAGGGTTCGCTATCACTGCCCTAACTGATTGGTGGGGTTGCTAGGACCCTAACCAATCCTTAGAATAAGGACCAGCTCTATTTAGGACTTGCCCTTTCTTCACAAATCTTCCCTTAGCAATGCCTCCAGCTACCTTCTGTACTGGGAACTACTGGGGCTGTACTGTAGTCTTCTACACAGTGGATAACCAGTAGAATTGCTTTGCAAGAAATAAGCCAAAGGCTTCTCATTTCTTTCATAATCGCCCGAGAGGTTGGATCCGTACTGAGAGGTTGGATCCATAATGTGATTGTGGCATATCCAAACGATATGCCATAACATTAATAAATGGGAATAATTGGAAGATTGGACTAGGTGACTGGGAAATATTTTACCCACGTAACACGTAGGACTATTAATGTTTGATCATGAGGTTCCAAGATCTATGAATCGTGATGAACAGCAAAATAGAGGGACTATGGCACTCCAGTGAGCTCCACAACCCTTTTGTTTTACACAGGTATTGTGGCTCATCTATACAGATGGCTGAGCCTAGAACAGGAGATCAGTCCCGTTCACAAAAACTTTGTAAATATGTGTTAGGGCACTGAGCACATACACAATATCCAGCTTATTGGCAAAGTCAAAGAAAAAAGAAAATAAATGAAAATGTTTTCTTCATTTCTTCACTTCAGGATTTATTCCATGAAACTGAGATTGATAGTTTTTTTTGTCATTATCTTGCATTGCTTTGAACCATAAAATCATCTTGACGACCTCCTAAACCTGATTGTTTTCTTCTTATGTATTCTTAAAGGGGTTGACCATTTTCTGGTTACTGTTGATCAATGTGTTTTTATAACCTTTGTGGACATTCTGCATTATTTTCTACATTTCATAAGGTCTGTCCACTTGTTGGCCAAATCATTTGTGTTGTCCACATGGATTTCCTGTCCATAAATGGCTACTGATGGAGGGTCATGGAACCAAGTAAATCACTCAGCCTCCTCCATTCAAATACATTGAACCTTCCATCTGCACTTGCACTGTTGGGAATTTAGTGCAGGTGTAATGTGTCTGAATGGAAGAGGCTGAGTAATGTGTCTGGTCACATGACCCTCCATCAGTGGCCATCTTATGCAGACAACACAGATTTGCACGAATGGATTACGAAATAAAGCAAATGGCACAGAATATCAACAAAAGCTATATTAGTAAATGCCATCACATAAATCTTACATACACATTGGTTAACAGTAGCCAAAAAGTAACCCTTTTAATGAAGCACCAATGAAGCTCTTAATAATAATGTAATCAATAACGAAGCACCAACACTTGCAAAGAAATAATCAAGAAAGGCAGATTAGTTAGTGGCAGAAAAATAGTGGAAGAAAAGCTAGAAAGGATAGAAACCAGTATAAAAGTAATGGTCAAACACTTTATTCGAGGGGTTTCCTCAGTAAGAACATTCATTACCCCTATCAATCACTAGAATAGAGTGCCAAGTTTTCCATTCCTCCTAAGCCAAGCACCGTTTCTGTCAGGATCATAGGCTTTAAATGGAATTGCAATGTACTTGACCACTACTCCATTCAATATCCTCCTCACCATGGGTGCACTTAGCCTTCCTTTTGCATGTGGCAAAAATTAAAATAGTACCCCCTCTCTCCCACCACATACCTTGGGACTATATTCCAGTGCTGTGCAGAGTGTAACCTGACATGCATGCTGCACATTTGCAGCCATAGGTAGTTGAGCATCCGTCAATACGTAGTGGTGCAGTGGCTGAAAGGAACCATGGAACAGAGAAGGAATTTCCACACTTACGGGCACATTTATTAAGACCGGTGTTTTAGATGCCGGACTTAATAAAGGCCCTGTGCTGGTGGTGGATCCGCCAAAGTTATGAAGAGGCACCAGCATCCCCCGGCAGCTCTTAATGTAAGGCAGCTTCCGAGCTGTCTTACATTTAAACTATTTTCTATGTCTAAAACAGGCATAGAAAATAATTAATAAGACAGGCCTGTCAGCCCTTCCCCTTCCCCGCCCATGCTGCGCCCACAATTTTAGACATGGCGTGAACGGGGAGATGTTGCAGATAGCTAACCGTTGCGCCGCCATCTGTACCTGAAATACGCCTAATTTAGGTGTATTTCAGTATAGTAAATGACTCCCTAAGTGCTTAATGCAGCCCTGCCAGTGGCATAAAAGTACAGTTGGATGAGTTAGGAGCCACTTTGGAACCACCTGAATCTGTTGGAATCTAAGCCGCACTGTGAAGTCCCCAGTATAGGCATCACTGAGAACTGGTTGTGCCACTGTTGTGAAAACCATAAAGTTATTCCAATAATCTGCATTGTGAGGGTTGTTACAAAAGGGAGTCCCACTTACAAGTTTAAGGTAATTGGAAATTAATCCTGTATACTACTCAGCGGAGGACCAACCAAAAGGCAGTGTCTGGATTTATATGTAATATATGAAATGTATACAACTATGGTGCACAGATTGTCTTAGATAAAAATAATATATAATATATATATAATAAAAATAATAATAATTCCTTCCCATAAAACACATCTAATATGTCAAGAAAAGCCTCTGTAGATTGGTTACATTATTGATTACATTATTATTAAGAGCAAACTATTTACAACCTTTATCAAAATGTACCTGTTAAGTGATGGTATAAAATGGACAATAAATATATTAGGATAGGTCTGTGGTGCCATTTTGCGGTTGCCTTGTTTTACTATAGACATCTGATATATTTTTAAAGGGGTTACTATGATATTGATGGCTTGATGTTAGTATGCAGTGAGCTCCCCCTAGTGGTGACATAAGGTAATAATCATTTTATCATTTAGCACTATTTCAGTGCAGTGGATTCGGAGTTCTGTATCAGAAAAACAAAACAAAACAAGGTTAACCACCCTAGGAAAAGGTATAAGAAATTAATCAGCAAAGAATTTTGGACATATTTGAGATTCAAAAAACAAAATCCCCTATTCTATATGACAATTTGATTACTGTTAAACAAAGACCTTTTCCTTTCCTCAGTCCAAATCACCATACAAGAATAAAAGGACATTGGGTGTAAACCATATTTTATTTCTAAATGTAAAGAGGTTTTGTTGACTACATGTGTACATGTCAAAAGTACAAAGGCTGTATATTAATCTAATTTTATTTTAATAACAGACTGGGGACATCGATGTCATTAAATTTAATGTCAAAGCAAATTGTCCACAATGTGCTGCAAATTATTCACATGGGCATTTAGTTTTAAAATGTAATAAGGTATCTTATTAAATGTGAAGTTTATTATCATGCAAATACCATCCACTAAGCACATTTGTTAATTGCAACTCATTTGCATAATTAATGAACTCTCCAATGATTTATGTCTCTGCAGATTTGTGCATCATTGTTGAATAAATCATAAAACGCACATCAAATTTAAAGAGTCTTTTGGAATTAGACATAATTGTTTGACAGCAATGAAGCTTAAACCCCTATCCTGCGTATTAGTAAGCTGAGGTTACATGGGGAATAGTCTCATCTGTTCATTACCTATGACGACCTGTTTTGAATTAGTGTTTGCTATCCAAAACCATCAATGGGGTCAAAACACATAACTTGTGCAAATATTTCCATTGCACCTTTTCTTGGTAGATTATCCACTCCTCTTTTTTTATGACGGCCACTGATCAAAACATTGACAGGTGAATAAAGCCTCAGTCTGTACCCATTGCCTATTTGCAACTTTTAAATATTCATAAAAATGCACCTCAGTGGGGGACATTTATTACAGCTTTTATAATACTATTGTGGTTTAAAAAAGCCACAAATTATGGTGCAAGCCATATTTCAGCCATGATTTGCAACGTTGTTAGCTTCTCAATACTTTTCAGAAGAGAAAAGAAAGGAGTAGGAGCTTAGCTGCAGGGGTCTGGCTTCCCAATGCCTACTGGATTTATTATAACTTGTGCCAAAAAATACTTTACGTTATGGATGAAATTTATAACAGCCCCTAGCTGGTGTAGACTTGAGGTTCTGGCGCATGGACAGTCCCAGATGCAACTAATTTTCAAAAAGGCATCTGAATAAATTAGGTCCATCTTACTCAAGTGCAAGGGGGTCAGTACTTGTGTTTTGCAATGCCAAATACCATATGTAGACACTTTAACCCCTTCACCCCCGGAGGTTTTTTCGTTTTTGCGTTTTCGTTTTGCGCTCCTTGCCTTCATACTGCCATAACTTTTTTATTTTTCTGTTCACATAGCTGTATGAGGGCTTGTTTTTTGCGGGGCAAGTTGTACTTTCAAACACCACCATTTAATATTGAATATGATGTAGTGGGAAGCGGGAAAAAAATTCCAAATCGGGTGAAATTGCAAAAAAAGCACAATTCCTCTACAGTTTTCCTGTTTTTTTATTTACGGCGTTCGATGTTCATTAAAACTGACCAGTTAATTTCATTCTTCTGGTCAGTACGAATCCGGCGATACCTAATATGTATAGTTTTTCCTGCGTTTTGATAGTAATGAAATAATTATAATGTTTTTTTTTTTTTTTCTTTTTGTTGTCATATCACCAGCGAGGATTACAGTTTTCATATGGTGTACAGACACCCCGATTGGCCACTCGGGGCATCTGTACACCACCCGGAGTTCAGCTTCCGGGTTCAGACGCATCCTGATGCCGTGATCACGTGTGATCACGGCATCAGAAGGCCCAAGAAGACGCCGCCGATGGTGGTAAGTAGCGGCAAGTCTCTGCTGTTAGAAACAGCAGAGACTTGCCGGCCATAACGCCCGCCGCACGGGCGAGTGGGCGTCATGTCTCCGCACTGCACCAGCGCCGTACATATATGGCGCTGGTCGGGAAGGGGTTAAGCGGTTTTTATGCTTTTTGATACTTTTTTTTTTCAAAAGAATTGTGGCAAGTTGTTTATTTAAAAATTATGGTAAAATTTAGAAAAATTTACATTGACTGTGTTTTGGTTTTCATCATTCTTGTATAAGTGGGAGTGTTAACAATATTTTTTCATTTTTTTTGTCTGATCTGTGGTTTTATTATTATTATGATTCATTTTAATGGTCCAATCTAGGCTGTGAATTAATCTCAGTGGTCTGATGTCTATTTATTTTAGTAGTTTAGTTTGGATGTAAATTCATTTTAGTGGTCGGGTTTGAGTCGGAATTAAGTTTAGGGTCTGGTCTTGAGTCAGAATTGAGTTTAGTGGTCTGGTCTGGGGTCTGAATTGAGTTTAGAGGTCTGATCTGGGGTCTGAATGAGTCTAGGGTCCTGGGGCCTTAATTAAACTTGTGGTGTAGTCTGGTTTTCAAACTAACAAGTAATAATAAATATTTGTACAAAACAATGTCCTTACTGTTGGTGTTCAACTCAGATGTTCACTTGATTGCAGGTTACTTGCAGGTGATTCACCCAGGTTAAAGGAAATAAATCACCAAAAATGTTATCTGCCAGTTGAAACCACATAGTGACAAATATTCTTTTTATCTAATATGTTATTTTCTGATTGTAGATTTTTTAAACATGATTATGGGGGGCTGCCATCTTGTCTTAGCAGTTCTTAAAGGGAGTCTGTCACCTCATTTTCACCTATAATTAACAGCAGTGCCCCACAGAAGATTGCAGACACATCCCAGACATACCTGTGTGCACTTTGTGTCTTTATTCAATGTTCAGAAAAAGCACTTTTATTCTGCAGAAAAACAGCTCCCAAGTGCCCAGCTGAAAGTGAAACTAAAAACAGCTTTCTCTCCCAACTCGATTTCTAACAGCTATATCTTATGATATATGTACTAGATATACTGCTGTGATTTTGGCATAATTCGAAAGCTTGGAATACCAGCTTTCAATGAAGGCCATTTTTCTATCTGCTACCAATCTCAAGATATGAGCAGCTAAAGCAGCCCTCCCCTCTTCAGTCTGGTTTGCTTTGGGCGCTTGGGGGCTGTTTTCCTGCAGAATGAAAGTGCTTTTCTTGGACATGTAATACAGACACACAGTGCACACAGGTATGTCTGGGATGTGTATGCAATCTTCTGTGGGGCAGTGCTCTTAGTTATATTGGTGAAAATGAGGTGACAGACTCCCTTTAACAGCACTTACACGGCATTCAAAAAAAATTGCTTTACGGCAGCCCCATGGGCGATAGACAAAATCGTCAGGAGGGGATCTCATTGACTTCTATGGGAGAGTTTTCAAGGCATGCTCTGTGACCTGTGCAGAGGTCATTGTACAAGAAAAGAATAGATAAGATTTAATTCATGTACCATTTTGCACTATTTTTGAAAATAAACAGATTTTGAAAATATGGTAAGTTTTCTAAGCATGCTCTGTGACTTGTGCAGAGGTCACTGTACAATGAAAGAATAGATAAGATTTGCCAATCACTTATTGTGAATGGTGGATCCTGTCTTAGGCCTCTTTCACACTAGCGGCAGCACGGATCTGGCAGGTGAAGGGGCCGCCGAATCCGTGCTGACATACACACAGACACATACATACTTACATGCTCCCGGCAGCTCCGCGCAGCACAGTACAGGAGGAGGAAGGCGCGCACATAGGACGATTCCCCACAGCGCCCTCTGCTGGGCGCTGTGGGGAATAGTCCTATGTGCGTGCCGTGATGCTCCTCCTGCGCTGTGGAGACCTGCCGGGAGCATGTAAGTATGTATGTGTATTTGTATGTGTATATGTCTGTGTATGTTTATGTGTATGTCTGTATGTGTGTATGTACAGTACAGACCAAAAGTTTGGACACACCTTCTCATTCAAAGAGTTTTCTGTATTTTCATGACTATGAAAATTGTAGATTCACACTGAAAGCATCAAAACTATGAATTAACACGTGGAATTATATACTTAACAAAAAAGTGTGAAACAACTGAAAATATGTCTTATATTCTAGGTTCTTCAAAGTAGCCACCATTTGCTTTGATTACTGCTTTGCACACTCTTGGCATTCTCTTGATGAGCTCCAAGAGGTAGTCACCTGAAATGGTATTCCAACAGTCTTGAAGGAGTGCCCAGAGATGCTTAGCACTTGTTGGCCCTTTTGCCTTCACTCGGCGGTCCAGCTCACGCCAAACCATCTCAATTGGGTTCAGGTCTGGTGACTATGGAGGCCAGGTGATCTGGCGTAGCACTCCATCACTCTCCTTCTTGGTCAAATAGCCCTAAAGGTGTGTTTGGGGTCATTGTCCTGTTGATAAATAAATGATAGTCCAGCTAAACGCAAACCAGATGGAATAGCATGCCGCTGCAAGATGCTGTGGTAGCCATGCTCGTTCAGTATGCCTTCAATTTTGAATAAATCCCCAACAGTGTCACCAGCAAAGCACCCCCACACCATCACACCTCCTCCTCCATGCTTCACGATGGGAACCAAGCATGTAGAGTCCATCCGTTCATCTTTTCTGTGTCGCACAAAGACACGGTGGTTGGAACCAAAAATCTCAAATTTGGACTCATCAGACCAAAGCACAGATTTCCACTGGTCTAATGTCCATTTCTTGTGTTCTTTAGCCCAAACAAGTCTCTTCTGCTTGTTGCCTGTCCTTAGCAGTGGTTTCCTAGCAGCTATTTTACCATGAAGGCCTGCTGCACACAGTCTCCTCTTAACAGTTGTTGTAGAGATGTGTCTGCTGCTAGAACTCTGTGTGGCATTGACCTGGTCTCTAATCTGAGCAGCTGTTAACCTGCGATTTCTGATGCTGGTGACTCGGATGAACTTATCCTCCACAGCAGAGGTGACTCTTGGTCTTCCTTTCCTGGGGAGGTCCTCATGTGAGCTAGTTTCTTTGTAGCGCTTAATGGTTTTTGCGACTGCACTTGGGGACACTTTCAAAGTTTTCCCAATTTTTCGGACTGACTGACCTTCATTTCTTAAAGTAATGATGGCCACTCGTTTTTCTTTACTTAGCTGCTTTTTTCTTGCCTTAATACAAATTCGAACAGTCTATTCAGTAGGACTATCAGCTGTGTATCCACCTGACTTCTCATCAACACAACTCATGGTCCCAACCCCATTTATAAGGCAATAAATCCCACTTATTAAACCTGACAGGGCACACCTGTTAAGTGAAAACCATTTCAGGTGACTACCTCTTGAAGCTCATCAAGAGAATGCCAAGAGTGTGCAAAGCAGTAATCAAAGCAAAAGGTGGCTACTTTGAAGAACCTAGAATATAAGACATATTTTCAGTTGTTTCACACTTTTTTATTAAGTATATAATTCCACATGTGTTAATTCATAGTTTTGATGCCTTCAGTGTGAATCTACAATTTTCATAGTCATGAAAATACAGAAAACTCTTTGAATGAGAAGGTGTGTCCAAACTTTTGGTCTGTACTGTATGTGTGCAGGTGACGGATCCGTCATGAACTCCATTGAAAGTCAATGGAGGACGGATCCGTTTACCATTGTGTCACACCAAATGGACCAGTCCCCATTGACTTTCATTGGGGGTCATGACGGATCCGTCTTGGTGCGGATGCCTGGACCAGAGAGCAAACCGCAGCATGCTGCGGTTCGCTCTCCGGTCTGAAGACGGAACGGAATGCTTTTAGGAGCATTCCGTTGTCTTCAGTTCAGTTTTGTCCCCATTGACAATGAATGGGGACAAAACTGAAGCGTTTTATTCCGGTATTGAGCCCCTATGACGGAACTCAATACCAGAATTAAAAAACGATAGTGTGAAAGTAGCCTTAGGCTAGTTTCACACCTGCGGCATCGGACTTCGGCAGACTGTCCCAGCATGTGAACAGCCTGCCGGATTCGTGCTGCCGCAGGTGCACGTGTGGGGCCGGAACTACGCTCCGGCCCCATTCACTGTAATGGGGGCGGGCTACGGATCCGGCCGCAGCACGGCAAACCCTGCCGAGAGGCAGCCGGAACAAAAGTACAGCATGTTGTATTTTTCAGCCTGCCGGAGTCCGATGCCGCAGGTGTGAAAGTATCCTTATCTGTACACAGAGGTGCTATCTCCTTATAATTACAGGCAGGATTAGAATAATATATAACTGCATTAAAGTGATCTGTACAGACCAAGAAGTGGCGTCTATTATTTGGCTTAGTGGCCACAGGGAAAACTGCAGGATTTCACGGTTTTTGTATAAATATAGATGTTGACATGGAAAATTAAAAATAACATCAAAAATATCATCAAAAATTCTTTAAAACTATATTAAACATAAATAGGTGATTTAAATAATAGGTAATTATCTGATGACACATTCCCTTTAATGGACTTTTACTGAAACTAGTTAAATTTCTCTGATCTGTAGGCATCTCTCCTATTACCATAAAAAGCAATAAGCTACAAGTTATAGGGAATAATCTTACACAATCTACTCAGCTACTCATAAGAGTCCTTTACATGGGTCGAAAATCACATAGATCATCGCTACTGAGCGTTCATAATAACGCTCGTTAGCGATGATCAGGCAGTATAAATGTACAGCCGATTACACAATGAACAAGCAAAACACTCATTCATCGGATAATTGGATTGTTTGTGCGAGTACAAAAATCCTTGTTTCCTGACAGACAGCAGATTGTGCTGTGTAAATGCAGTGGCTGGGTTTGGGGTGATCCCAACGCTACGCTGGGTCAGCCAGACACAGTCAAGGTGTCACCACATGTTGCTGCTTTCTGGAAGGGATGGTAAGGTGTAGTACACCCCAATGGGGAATAAGTCCAGAGAGTCAGGGTCTGCAGTAAACCAGTGTTCTTCTTTGCTGGAGGAATTCAGGTACAAAAAAATGCAGGCGAGGCATTGGGCTGCCTTCTCCAGTCTCCTCCCTAGCAGAAGAAAGGTTTGATCCGGAGAAAAGGCCTGAGCTAGCTGCCCCTCTCTTTCTCAGAAGGATGGCATTCTGGTCAAGGGCCCACGGTCTGTAGCTCATTAGTCCGGGTGGCTCCTTCACTTCACTGTGTGAACCTTGCCTAATCACAGAAGTGATCATTTAAAATAATACCATACTCTAATACCTAAAATGTAATTTTTTTTGTTGATATTTTCTGTTACTAAATTGTGTGGTTATCCCTATCCCTATTTTTCAACTCTGCAATGCGTGAACCTTTCCTTTAAAAGATTTTGAGGAATAACTAGTCATTCAGAAAATACATATCATCATATTCTCACCCTATGAGAAAACATGAGGCGTGTGCTAGTCTAGACAATGTTTGGGGTACTCCTAATTGCTGTACAGGAGAGACTGGAGCCACAAACTGTTTATTGTTGCATATCTATATATATATATATATATATATATATATATATATATATATATAAATATACATATTATAGTCATGTCTATGTATCAACAGAAATAACAAAGTAAAATTCTTATTTTGGCATCTGATTCTTCTTTTTGAGATCCAGCAATAGATATAAAATCTTTAAATGGAACCGGTCATGATGAACATTGTATCTGAGCTACAGGCAGCATGCTATAGAGCAGGAGGAGCTGAGCAGATTTATATATAGTTTTATGGAAAAAAGATTCAGTATAACTTGTATTTTATTCTTTTAAACTCCTGCACATTCTGGGCTTTCAAGTCCAGGAGGCGGTCCTATCAATGATTGACAGACTGCCCTCTATGACTGTGTATAAACAGATAGCTGTCCTCCTGCTCTATAACATGTAGCCTGCAGCTCAAACACCATGTTTAACTAAACAGGTTACCTTTCAGGTCCCATTCACATGACCGTATTTTTGGTCTACATCTGATCTGCATTTTTTGCGGGTTGGATGCGGACCCATTCATTACAATAGGTCCGCAAAAAATGTCCATTCCGTAGTCCTAGAAAAGAGATAGAACTTGTCCTATTCTTGTCCTTTTGCAGACAACAATAGGCATTGTTACAATGGATCTGCAAAAAAGTTCACCTTTTCTGAAGCAGAAGGAGGTTTGGCTTGAAACACAATAAGTGAGATATGTGCTTTATTTAAAGGGGTTGTCCGAGATATGACAAAAAATATATAGCACTGTAAATCTGATGGGCAGCAATATATAACTAAGTTAAGCAAGTTTTAGGCAAAAAAAATCCATATTTCCTAATTTCCCTGGTTCTCTTCTGGTCTTTGTTTACATGCAATAACAACAATCTCAGCCCCTCCCCCCCCCCTCTGCAAAGGGAATGAATACAAGTGCTGAGTGACATGTCTGCCTGCTGGAATACTCAGCAGCATGTTGTATGTGCAGGACTACAAGTCCCAGCTGTACAATGACACTGCTGATACACACACAGGAATTTCTCCCTACCTGTTCTTGTACAATACAATTCCTCTATAGCTCCTAGCCCAGCATTTGTCTCCTCTCACTGCTGTAGCTACTGTTTGTTATAAAGCCTTGAGCCCTCAGTGTGTTCTGGCTGAAGGGGTTAATGTTTTATCTGAAGGAAACCAGGGAGAAAGCAGATAGCAGACCGGCAAAGAAAGGGGGCGTGGCCAGTGACATCTCGTGTACAGACTGTTATCTGAACTCTGAGGCTTGTGAACCAAACATCACAGAGCAGAGAGATAAGGTGACATCACAGGTCATGTGACCCTCAGTCAACTCTGAGAAACCAGCAGCTTTAGAAACACAAAGTATATGGGAAAGTTGTTATACCTGACAAGTTAGAAACATATAAAGAACAAAAAAATAACTTGGACAACCCCTTTAAATACTGCTCTGTGACGGCTTTTTGCCAGTACATGCTACCTGGTCATGTATGTTAGTTCTTTGTGCATAGCGTACTGAGCATTCTTGTGTTTCTACCTCCTGTAGCTTGTGTACCAGACTGCTCTTTGCCTTCTCCTTACATGCTACTGTGTTTGACCTCAGACTGTTTAGTGACTATTCTTCAGCTTTTACCTCTCTGTACCTTCGATTCTCATGATTCTGACTCGGCTTGTTTCCGACATTGCAACTAAATATTGTTTTGGCTTGGAAGTTTGACCTCTAAATAAGCGTTATATAAATCTTTTTTTTTTAGAGCACAGTAAATGCCGTACAAGTAAAACCCAAATAAACACTGACAGAATTGTTTTTTTATTTCCAATTTCACCCCACAAAGATTTTATTACCTCATTTTTAATACAAGATATGGTAAATTGAATTGTGCTATAAAAAGATACACATAGGGATGAGCAAACCCGGACTTTATAGGTTTGTGTTCAGCGTTCAAATAGTGAAGGAATCCTGTTATGGATTCCGTTATAACGGAATATGATGGAATTCTATGACTGATTGCAAAGCAGAAGCCTTTAAGAGGCTTTTTGATCTGTCATAAATAGAAGTCTATGGCCAAGCATAACGGATCCGTCTGGTTTCTTTTATGTAGGACTTGGTTTTTCATGCTGCATAACGGAAACCAGACCGATCTGTTATACTTGGCCATAGAATTCTATTATGACAGATCAAAATGGAATGCCTCTTAAAGGCTTCCGTTTTGCATTCCGTTATAACGAAATCCATAACGGGATTTCTCCACTGCCCGAAAGCGAACCTGTAAAGTTCAGGTTCGCTCGTCCCTAGATATAGATTGTCCCACATGAAAAAACAAAACAAAAACAATTCCGTGGCTGTTGAAAGGCAGGGAGGAAAAAAGAAAAACGAGGAAGCGAAAAATGGCCAGGTTTTGAAGGGGTTAAAGTTACTGCAAACTCTTTGGTCAAGGTATTCCTCCAAATAAAGATGATAACCTGAGACCCACAAACTGAGCTGCGTTTTTTTGTTTTTTTTTTAAATGTCAGGATTTGTTTGCCTACTGAACATCAGATCAAACCTGCAGTGAAGCCAGGCTGAACAGAATGGGGCACTTGTGTGCTTTTGTGCAGCTGACACCATATCCAGAAATAAAATATTAATTGCGAAACTTTCACAGATGCCACCGACCGTTGACCAGGGATCTGAGGTTATCGCTTGTCAGTCTATAATGAGCTTGGCTAACCGTGGCAGTTATTATTTTTTCCACCTGTGAAATAATTTGTTCCGGCAGTATTTTCTACTTACTATGTAATTTATGCATGCGATTTGCCAACACTTGACAACTTTTGAAAAATTAACATAACGCGCACCTGCAAAGAGTAACGGTTTGAGATGTGTGAATGTCTTTTCCCTTTCCTCGCTACATCCTAGTAAACCACAAAATGTATTCTTCCTTACATGAACAGCAAAAAACTAGAAATCATTTATTATGTAGCGGGACCACTCTGTGCCTCTGAAAAAGGCTGAAACGTGTAAAATATATAAAGCTTTTAAAAGGCTTTCATATCCGGATTCCTTAGAGAGTCACAGCAGACAGCTACACCAACCGTTCAAAGCGGAAGCAATGAAAGAATTCTCCTCTAAGAACAAAATAACCCAAATATCTTTCATCCATTTATTGTAAGTCTGTGGCTGCACTAATGTAGAAATGGTTGGTTTGGTGTTGTAGGTAGACTGTACTGTACCTTGACCCAAACACATAGATTGACCTTAAAGGGAATGTGTCATCAAAATATGACCTATTGTTTAAATCACATTTTTATATTTAACATATTTTTTGTGAAGTTATTTTTAATTTTCCATATCAATATCTATATTAAAAAAACATAAAATCCTGCAGTTCTTGAGCTGGTCGCTAAGCTTAATAATAGGCAATGCTTCTTGGTCTGTACAGATCACTTTACTGTAGTTATCTGCTTATCTATACACAGAGCAGATATCATTACAGGCAGGATTAGAATGGCAGATAAAATGGGATCCATCATTCACAATAGCTTATTGTCACATCTTATCTGTTCTTTTCTTGTACAATGACCTCTGCACAGGTCACAGAGCATGCCTAGAAAACCCTCCCATAGAAGTCACTGAGGTCCCCTCCTGTCCATTGTGTCTATGGACCATGGGGCTGCCGTAAAGCAGTTTTCTTAATACTTTCTAAATGCTGTTGGTTCTTAATGCTCTGTCACCCAGTTTAAACCTACCCTACCAGGCATATAGCCTGGTAGGGCTGATGACGCTGATAAAAGCCATACCTTTTATTCTGAGGTCACCATCCGGTTTTGCTGAAAAATAAACTTTTAAAAGTATTCAAATGAGTCTTTGGAGCACTCGGAGGCGGGGTTATGCTGTCCAAGCACTGCTGTAGGTACACCCCTTTTCTTGCATAATGCTGCCGGCTCCACTAAATAACGCCACATCTTTGTGTTGTGGATCCTGTCTTATCTGTAGAGGTGGTATAATTACAGGATTAGAATAACAGATAAGCAGGTAACTGCAATAACATGATCTGTACAGACCAACAAGTGCCGCCAATTATTAGACATAGTGGCCAGTGCAAGGTTTTATGTTTTAGTTAAAATATAAAAAGTGACATGGAAAATTAAAGATAACACCATCAAAATTATTGAAAAATATGTTAAATATAAAAAAGTGATTTAAACAGCAGGTCAATTTCTGATGACACATTCCATTTAAGGAGTTGTCCAAATTATAGTAAACCTTATACCCATTAAAGGAAATTGTATAAAGTAAAATATGATGATCCTACACTCACCTGTTTCTCCATCAATCACAGTGCTACACCTCCTGTTCTAAGACTGCAGTGGTGACATGGAGGTGTACGTAACTGCGTCAGCCTATAACTGACCTCAGTATATGACACAAGACCACTACGACACAAGTGATAGGCTGCAGCTCTCACATGCCTTTCACTCTGACATCACTGCCACAGAGGAAGATGGAAGACGGGAGGACACTCCGAGAATGGCATGGGAAAAACAGGTCAGTATTGGATTACTATTTATTTTATACAATTATTTTTTTTTTTATACAATTAATCCTGGCAAGGGACAGAGTTTACTATAACTTGGGCAACATCTTTAAAGAGGTTATGTCATGATTAAAGTAAGACATGATAATCAGATATCATATAGGACAGGGCAATCTCTTTCTAACAAATCTAGAACCAGCCCTGTGCCTCACATGTATCCAGAGATCTCCCTGTTCAATGCTCCAAATGCACTGCTAGTTTCTTGGGAGCTCAGGGGCGTGTTCTTTCTTAGAAGGTGTGTCCTTTCTCTGGGGAATGTCCCTTCTGAAGGGGGTGTGCCTTTTATCAGGGGTCATATCCTTTCAGATGCAGCTCTCTCCCTGTAACTGTCATAGCTTCCTACATATGGCTGGCAGCAGTTGAAGGATGGGACTGAGAATGTGCGACCACCTCAGTAGGTGGACATGCATATTACTGTACAGATTAATCACCAGTGAGTGCCATTATAATGAAGTAAACAGAATCTCTCACAACTGGAGCATTTTTTAACAGAAAGTAGATTATAAAGGTCTCTAGTTTTTCAAGCTGATTTATATTAAAATAACAGATAATGGATGTACAAACCCTTTAAGAGATATTACAATTAGCAGTTCCCTAATGTATACTTATCATTGAAATAGATGCTAGGGCAGCAGGAAATTCAGGCTAAAACACATTGAAATAGATAATTAGGGATTTGCATGACTAGCAATTCCCTAATACAGTGTAGTGTCATTTTTAGATCTGATAATAGACTAAAGCCTCTTTACATAGCCCGACATAGCAAATGATTGTTGGGCAGGAGTTCCTTCCTCATAATCTCTTGCTCGTCAGTTAAGGAGACCACTACATGTACATACAGTGATCTCCTCCACAGTATGGGGAGGAGTAATTGCTAATGCCATCACTTGTCTCCATACAGAATCATTGTTTTTGGGCAGCAGAGGCTTTTTACACAGCTTGATCTGCTGCCGGCAAACAATGATTTAGGTGACCGCACTATCTATTACAGGCAGACTGTCGCTAATGAGTGTCAGTACGAATTCCTATTAGTAATAATCTGCCTGAACATCGGTAGTGTAAAAGGGCCTTGACATGCAGGGATTTTAAGATTCTGGATGTTGTATTTGGATACTAATAAGGCAGTATCACCGGGTACCAGTAATCAATTCATCAAACAAGAATGGGGCTAATCCCCCAAATAATACATCCCCTGATCACCTGGATGATGACAGCCCAGCTTCCAGTCTAAGAGCAGAGATGTGAGAAAACTCTCTCTAATCTCAGCTGTTTTAACTTTGATGTTTCAGAAAAAGGATTTTTTTTTTACAAGGAGTGCAGGAATAAAAAATAAGATGGAGTTTATAGGCTCATACACATGGCAATGCTGTGCACACAGACCCGCTATGGTGGCTATAGTTTGGGTTTGGCAGTGGAAGAAAGAGAATTAGAGTAGCGATAGAGGGAAAAAGGGGAAAGTGGTGAAATATGATTAAAACCTTTATGAAAGACATATGTTAAAACACATTTACATTTGTGTGTAGTACTAATAAAAAAGAACTGAGAAGCTCACCATGTCAGTTGTATGACAGGAAATTCTGGCACCTTATAGAAGACTAATAGTAGATGTCTATTGCATTTCTTAGAATCCAGGACCGTAATCAGCATTTTTTTTTTAGAAATATATGCCTCCTTTCTTTGCACACTTGTCGAAGTTGATAATTTACTAAGAATTCTCCATATGACAGTACTCCTTGATTCTGAGTGCATTATAGAGTGAAGTAACAGATGAAAGAATCTAATATATTGCAATGCATATTTGCAACGAGCCCCTGAGGAGCCAGTGCAGAGAATGAGAGTGGTAGTGGTAATGAGATGATCCGTCATGGTGTAATCCCTATGGCCATCACTCCCTTGGGTCGGAGCAATGAAGGAGAGGCACCCTTTGTTCCTTTGGGGCCATCCCTGTAGCTATGGTTCCTGCCTGATCGTAGTTTGGGATCCTCTTGATGTTAAATGTCCATATGAGTGTAAGGCAGGGCATGCAATGGCGCAGTGCTTTTTGTTAGGAGAGCCAATAACCAGCCCAGATTGAATTTAAAAAAAGTCTTGTTTTATTGTGCACAAAATAGAGTTGTAGTACATCAGCAATTATCTGTGTATCCTGCTACGTCCCCTAGTACTGGGATCTCTGGCTTGCGACTGCCATATTTCCGAAATTCTCACAATGGTGTGCGATTCCAATAATAGGACTGACTAAAATCATACTTGAAGTACACGGGGTGTCTGAACTCATTATCATTCCACTGCAGCAGGGTCCAAAATACTGTACACGGAACACTTTGCTGACTAAAACGTTGTAGCCTCTGTGTCCACTTATCTGGGTTGCATATGGTATCTTAACTTCTTTCTCCTTTGCAGCAGCAAAGTCTGTAATGCTTTATGCTGGTTACCTTGCTGACTCTCATGCTTTAGCCATGAAAATTCTCCAAAATTGTCTTTCTCTGTGATGGTAGTGGAGGACACACAGAGATTTGTTAGTATCCAGAAGCACTGAAGCTGAATGCCTGAGAAGCAAAGCAAATGCTATCTTCTCCCCGCCACCTCTAAGCCCATCCTCATACTACCTACTCCTTGAACAACTAGAATCTTCTGCAACTAGGGGTCAGCACATGTCCTAAGCTCCAGAGAGGTCTTGGCCAGGATAGTTACCTCTGACCATGCCGGTCTTATGCTTACATTATATAGTAGTGTATAATGTAACATTACAGTACAATACATTACCAAACCCTTGAGTTGCATCCACCTGCGTTGTATCTCTCGCAGTGCTGTCCACATCTCTATTTGTACTGGAATATTTTGGTCAGTGTATTATCTACTGAAACAGGGATCTTAGTGGCACACAAGCCCTATCAGCTAACAAATGCAGTCCTAAATTAAAGGAGTTCTCCGGGAATTAAGAAAATGTAAATACTTAAATATTATTTTATAATAAATATATTCACAACTACCTTTCATTAGTTATAATGTCTCTTTTTCTCTGGGGAGCAATCAATAGGAGAAATAAAATGGCTGCCGTCCTATTAGTACACACAAAACCTGTCCTGATCACACAGGAGGACAAGTTACTTCACAACACTGAGCTAAAGAGCTGCCTCATTCTCCCCTCTGCTCCTAAATACAGTTGAATCTCTGTAGGAATGGAGATGATGAGGAGACATGGGAGGATGGCGAGGTGTGGCTAATGAGCAGCAGCAGCACTTGAATGCAGTCTCCATTACCACAGTCTGTCCTGTCCGTCCTCTCTGTACTTCATGTCTCCCCAGAGATTCAGCTAAAGTTCTAATTATCTGTATTCAGGACGATAATCCTTGACAAGTAGAGCAGAGAGATGGAGAATGAGACAGCTCTTTACCTCAGTGTTGTGAAGTAACTTTTTATCCTGTGTGATTAGGACAGGTTTTGTGTGGACTAATGGGACAGCGGCCATTTTGTTTCTCCTGATGATTGCTCCTCAGACAAAATGAGCCATTATAAATAATGAAAGGTACTTGGGAATATATTTATAATAAATTAATATTTAAGTATTTTCATTTTCTTAATTCCCGGAGAACCCCTTTAACCCTTTCACGACCGGAGCTTTTTTCGGTTCTGCATTTTCGTTTTGCGCTCCCTGCCTTCAAACAGCCATAACTCTTTTATTTTTCTGTTCACATAGCTGTATGAGGGCTTGTTTTTTGCGGGACAAGTTGTACTTTCCAACGCCACCATTTAATATTGCATACAGTGTAGTGGGAAGCGGGAAAAAAATTCCAAACCGGGTGAAATTGCAAAGAAAACGCTATTCCGCTACAGTTCTACGGGTTTCTTATTTACAGCGTTCGATGTGCATTAAAACTGATCCGTTACTTTCATTCTACTGGTCAGTACGAATCCGGCAATACCTAATATGTATAGTTTTTCCTGCGTTTTCATAGTGATAACATAATTAGAAAGTTGCCCTTTTTTTTTTTTTTTTTTCCTTGTCAAATCTTGACCCCTATAACTTTTTGGTATTTATGTGTACAGAGCTGTATGGGGGCTCATTTTTTGCGGGACGATCTGAAGTTTTTATTGATACCATTCTGGGGTGTGTATGACTTTTTGATCACTTTTTATTTAATTTTTTTTAGAAAAAAAAAGCGACAAAAAACGGCAAATCGCCATTTGGACGCTTTTTTCCGCCACACAATTCGCCGTATTGGAATTTTTTTTTTATATTTTAAAAGTACAGGCGTTTTCGGTCACGGTGATACCCATGATGTCTATATTTATTGTTATTTAGGTATTTATTTTTTACTTATACGGAAAGGGGGGTGATTTGAACTTTTACATCTTTTTTATTTTTTATATATTTTTTAACATTTTTTTTTTATTTTTTTTTACTATTAGAAAGCTCAAATATGGGCTTATAAATTGTGGCTTTTTTTTTTTTTCTTTATGAGCAATTCTGGGTTTTATAGGCTCAGAAAACCATCAATTGCTCATTTCTTATCCTGGCCTGCCATCTAGTGGCCAGAATAAGAATTGCAGTTTGAAAACTGTAATCCTCACCAGCGAGGATTACAGTTTTCATATGGTGTACAGACACCCCGATTGGTCACACGGGGTGTCTGTACACCACCCGGAAGCGAACGCTTCCGGGTTTAGACGCAACTAGATGCCGTGATCACGTGTGATCACGGCATCTAGTCAACCCAGAAGACGCCGCCGATGTGGTAGGTAGCGGCAAGTCTCTGCTGTTAGAAACAGCAGAGACTTGCCGGCCATGACGCCCGCCGCACCCGCGAGCGGGCGCCATGTGCCCGCATCGCCCCAGCGCCGTACATGTACGGCGCTGGTCGCGAAGGGGTTAAGGTGTGTGCTGAGTGATACTGTATATTTAAATGAGAACCGATAATGCATGGCGAGAATTAAGACTGTCGTTACTCTGCACTCAAACTCCGTATCTTGCCGAGAAGTATACTGGTGGTGGGCCATTGTGTACAGGTGACAGCTGTGGCGTAGCTAAAGGCTCATGGGTCTTGGTGCAAGAGTTCAGCTTGGGCCCCCTTCCCTCAGTGCTTTGTGTCCAGATGCAGGGAAGCACATAGCGTTTGTGCTGCCTGAGGCAAAAAGTGAAATGGCACCTCCCCCTCAATGCCAAATTCTTGACCTTACCCCTTCTTTCCAGCCAGAGGAGTAACTTGACCTGCATGCACTTTCTATAATACCAGTGTCTTCTTATGCACCACAAGGGTCTTTGGGCCCCCCTAAGGCTCCTGGGCCTGGTACTACCTCTGCACCCACTATAGCTACGCCCCTGGGTAGCAGGCTGTGTACCTAACTGTAACAAAAAAAAACAAAAACAAACCACTAAACAGGGAACTGGGCAATCTAATTGAAAATAAATATAGAGTTACCTGGTTTCGTCTTGGATCCAATGAAAAAGCCAAAACCAACGAAACGCGTCAGAACATCTGAGAGCCTATATATTCATTTTCAACCATATTGTTAGGTAGCTTTCTACTATTTATATTGAAGAACATTTTAGGGTTTGTTTTTTTGCTTAGGCAATAAATTTTTTTGTCTTCAGCCTTGCTGCTTTTATGTGTTTTACATAATTTATTTCTTCTCTTATAGCTATTTAGTGCTTTTCCGCTGCCTTCCTATTTTAGTAATTCAAATTTCTTTTGTATTCTATTCTTTTTATTGCCTTTTTTTAGTTTTCTATGTATAGATATTGGTTTTCTCTACCATATAATACTAAAAAATCTAATGGTAATGGTAATCTTATTTTTGAGGACATTGGGCACATTTCCTAACACCGCCATTTCAAATTCCAGCCCTAATAAGAGGCCTTTTGGAGAAAGATGTGCTAAATGTATTAAAAGGTACAGGACTCTTGCTGTCTGTCTCATATTGTGTTGTCCATGTGCCACAAGCTGAAATCTATGCTAGCTATGGACTGGTGTAGATTTTTGTGATAATTTACTCCAGTTTTCTTGTGTAAATTATGTTAAATATCCACCCCACATTCTTCGAAGGTCTGTCCACTTTTTTAAGTGGTCTGAGTGGTGGAAAATTTTAAAAATTTGGAGATTATTGCACAAAATTTTGTATGTGCAAAATTTAATACTTTTGAACGTCAACTAGCCTACAGTAAATGTGCCATGCCTATTGCCCCAATATGTCCCTATAGGCACCATTGAAGTGCTTCTTTTTTATTTGTGACAATTAATAAATGTAAACAGTAAACAAAATTAATGTAATTAATAAATGTAGATATAATCTGAGTCATGTGGGTGGGACTACTAAGTGAGTGATGGCTATCCCTTTATGACTGTTCAATAGGGAAAGTTGCCAATCATTGATTCGGACTGCCCACATGACTCCTAAGACCAGAAGGAACGGAAGTTTAAATTAATAAAATACAACCTTAGGCCCCATTCACACGACCGTATGAATGGGGCCGTATCTATCCGCAAAAATGCGGGAATAGTTGCGGCCCCATTCACCTCTATGGGGCCGGGAGACGCGGCACGGAGCTAGCTCCATGCTGCGGCTCTTTTGAAGCATGTCCTATACTTGTCCGTGCGCATGGACAAGTATAGGCATTTTCAATGGGGCCGCACGGTGTGTGTTCCGAGCGCTGCGGAACACACGCCAGGCGGCCCCCGTATATTTGCAGGTCCGCAGCAATGCGGGCTCGCAAATATACGGTCGTGTGAATGGGGCCTTACTCAATCGAAAAACTATATATCAATCTGCTCCGATCCTCCAGCTCCATACCATACCACCTGCAGATGAAACTGCATTTTTATGGTGACAGGTTCCTTATAAATATAATTAGGTTATGATGAATGCATTTCAGTAAAGTATCTCAGGAGACTTTAAGTGGTCCCAGGTGGCTTTGCCCCAGATGACATACTAAGGCCCCTTTTACACGAGCGTGACGGATTAGGTCTGGATGCGTTCAGGGTGCGTTCAGGAAAACGTGCACCATTTTGCTAGCAAGTTCAGTCAGTTTTTTCTGCGATTGCGTTCAGTTGTTCAGTTTTTTCCGCGTGGGTGCAATGCGTTTTGATGCGTTTTTCACACGCGTGATAAAAAAACTGAAGATTTACAAACAACATCTCTTAGCAACCATCAGTGAAAAACACATTGCATCCGCACTTGCTTTCTCGGTTCTAAAATAAGATCCCGTCACAATTTATGAGTCTTTGTACTTTATTTCTATTAGAAAGGACAAAGGAATTTTGTACGATCATGTTTACCAGTACATGCAACACATCAATTGCTCCGAGAATACCAATGCAGGATACAGCGCGCGCGTGTGTGTTAATAGGCCAGGACATCTGGTAACCAGCTTTTTTTCTGATTCATTAGCTGACTGCTTCTATGACCAGAGGGGGTGATAAGGGAAGCTGAAAGGCATTTGCTCAGAGAAAATGGAGTCTTGATTGATGCTTCATTTCCTTGACCCAGCAGCTCCACGCCACATTGTACATGCCATCATTTATTATTTTGTGCAACTCCAACTGTATACTGTTGCCTAGAGATGGAACATTACATACAACAAAAAGCAAAGACAAAATTATAATACAAACAAAATGTAACTACAATTATGCACATAGTGACAAGTCATAGTCAGCAGCTGGACAGGGAGAAAGAGGGAAATATTAACTCTAGCCATACCACAGATATTTACTGAACACTCGCCAACAGGGTGAATAGAGTGATGCCCACGATCACCTGGATAGTGGAGCAGCTGTGGACACGGGCCACCAGTGTAACACCCTCACCCACCTTAGGAATATAAGGTAATAATAAATAACCATCCCTCTAAATCTATAAGGATATTATAATTAAACCATAAATCTCTCATTTTTACTAAGATATTACCTAAAATTACTAACCTCTGAACCACCCTGTGTAAAAATATTTGATGTAAATGGCTTCTTTTATAAAATGCTTGCAGCACTGTACAGAGACTCTCATTACTCAATGCACCACTGGTAGTGGCATACATGGAGAAGTAAGGGCCCCATAGCAAGTATCAAACCAGGCCCCCCACTCAGGACAGAAGGGTTTTCTACCTAAACCCTTTTCAATGTCCCTTGGGCCATTTTCTCCACTGCCTAATTTGCTAAAAGTTTTTCCTTTAGAGGGTAGAGTCCTGAACAAGTTTTCACCCCAGAAGTAGAGGGGATGATTCCAACTAAGACTGGGCCCCCTCTTGCCCTGGGCCCATAGCAGTCACATGGTCTGCCACTATGGTAGTTACATCCCTGACCAATGGGGCTCACAATCTAAATTCCAAATTACTGTAACTGTATGTTTTTTTTAAATTGTACAATGGGATCTTGCCTTCAATTTACAGGAAGAACATTAATAAATTGAAATTAGTAAATGTGTCTGTGTCTTTGAAATTGGACTAAATTGTGTTAAGCTATTTTGGAATATTTTGCATTCAAGAAAATGTATTGGTTGCATTTTGTCATTTCTTTCTTTTGAAAGACATCAGAAAAGAGAAATATCAAAAGTGTCATTATGAGGACACGGTCCCTCGCCCCCGCCCACATGAATAGTCTCACTTTGTTCTTCAAGGTCCTCCTTGTGACCTTTTAGGAGACATGCCCAAGTTAAATGTAAAAAGAAAAGCAGAGTCTGGTTAGGTTGACATCCTGAAAGCAGCACAAAGTGACCTCTGATATATCCAAGAAGATCTCTGAGACACGTCAAGGAGCCACTCATTAGTAATTACCTTTAAAATCAAGGGTCACCATCAATAACATAAAAAAATTGTCATGTTTTTCAAGTCATATATACAATGAAGATGTCATTTTTTTGTTTCAAGATGTTTTTTTTTGCTTGTTATAATTTTATGCCACAAAAAGACTAGATTCAGGATTCCTCCAATAGTCAATGGTCTAAAAGGAAATGTGTCATCATAAAATGACATATTGTGTACATTCTTTTTTACATGCCACTATCTGCATTTTAAAAAAAACCTAAAACCTGCAGTTTTCACACAGACCATTAGGCCTAAACTATGTCAAGACTTCTTATTCTTTGAGAGCATATTCATGGACCATAGACCCAATGGAAAAAAAGGCATGCTCTGTGACCTGTACAGAGGTTAGGGGGAGAGGATAAGCTGGGATAAAAGTGGATCCTGTGTTATCTATATAGAGGTGTTACTGGTCCTTGTATTTCTGCCTGTGATGATAATAATAACTACTGAAAAGTTACCTGTACTGAACAGGAAATCATGACCTATCATTAGACCTAGTGGCCAGTGTGAAAATTGCAGGGTTATATACATTTTTCTAAAATATTGTTAGTAGCATGGAAAATTCTTAACTTAAAAATCTTAATTTATCACTTATCCACACGATTAATGTTAAGTGTCTAATTGGTAGGCATCACTGTTCACAAGTGAGCCCTGGTTTGACTGCAACAGTGGTTGAGTATGTGCATTGCCACTTCATTCAAATTCACTGGTACTGCTGATGATAGTTGCTGTGCACATGCACATTAATAGCCTTTTTTTAATGGGCACATTGGACCACTGATCACATAATCATTTGGGATCTGATGGGATCCTGCAGATAGGTGATACATTATTATTCAGGAATAATCCTTTAAAGAAACTGTCCACTTTAGGATATGCCCCATTTATCTGATAGTTGCGGGTCCCACCTCTGGGACCTGCACCTACACTGAGAACGGAGTGGGGAAAGGTGGTGGAGGGCGCACTGCTCTCCATTCATTTCTATGGGGCTACCGAAAATAGCCGAGCACTGGCTCGGCTATTTCCATTGGCCCCATAGAAATGAATGGGAGCGGTGGCCACTCAAGCGTGGTTCACTCCCATTCACTTGGGGAGAGAGCGCTTGGCGGTGGCTGGACCCCAGGAAACTCAGGGTCCTCCAGACAGCTCTCCACACTCCATGTTCGGCGTAGGTGCGGGTCCCAGACTTGCACCTATTAGACAATGGGGCATATTCGAGCAATATGCTGCCATTGTCTGTGATGTGAAAAAAGGGGGGGACCCCATGCCATTTTTTTACAAAAATAATTAAATAATTTTAAAAAAAAAAGGCGTGGGGTCCCCCCCATTTTTTCCTTCGCCAGCCAGATACAACCAGCAGCAGCAGCCTGGCACTACCAGGGTGGGAAGGGACACGGTTATTGGCCCTTCCCAGCCTAATGGTACCAGCCTGCAGCCGCCCCAGAGCCAGACCCTCAATTTAGAAGGTCCGGTCCTGCGGGTACACAGCTCTACCCGGCACCCCTGGTGGCGGTGGATGCCGAGGTAATAGAGGTTGGGGTTAGTGCTGGCCTGCCATACCGGCAAGCACTAAGCCCAGTATTAGTAATCAGGGCCGTCTGTAGATAGCCGTAATTACTAAAACTGTAGTATTGTAAAAAAAAAAAATACACACACACAAGTATAAAACATTTTATTGAAATAAACACTCCCCCAGACCCCTGTTTGACCATTTTATTAAAAAAAAAAAAGCTGGTCCGACGTAGTCCACCGAATCCGACGTAGTCCTCTGCATTCACGACCCTGAAAAATAGAAAACAAACACAGACCATTGACCTCTTCCTGCACTGGGATAATACACACAGCGATGTCACTGTACAGGGATAATAAACACAGATAAGGGCCAGGGTGGCGCACACAGGGGGCAGCAGAGACAAGAACCAGAGAGGCGCAGACAAAGAGGGAGCGGGGCACAGATAAGGGCCCAGGGGCGCAGACCAGGAAGAGGCTTACAAAGACAAGGGCCAGATCCCAGGGGTGCAGACAGAAAAGCTTGGTGGAAGTAGCGCACAATGAAAGAGTTTCTCAGATCAAACTCAGTCATGCACTACCACCCTAACTCTGCTACCTGTCAGTGGAGAAAATCCCTGTGGTGGAGGAATAATCAGAATCACAATTGGAAATAACATTGATGACTGTGCCTCCTATGCTATCACACTGCAGACCACAACAAGATGGCTGCTGGACACTGTATTGTGGAGGACAATCTCTTGTTATCAGATAAGCAAGTAAGAGCAGCGTGATGTCACAGGAGGTGGGAATAGCCAGATAACACTTTACAGCACTGGGCTACAAACGGCTTCCCTACACTCAACTTTTCAGTTGTGCTCCCCCTGCTGGTCAACATAGGAAGTTCTACACAATTATTATGAATTTTTTCAATATTTCCTTTAATGGTAAAAAAAAATATAAGCACAAAAAATTGTAAAACTTACATTGCATGTTTTAACATTTTAGATATATTTATCATTTTTGACGACAGTTTTCCTTTAAGCCACCACTAGGGGGAGTTTATGAGTTTACTGAAGTTGTATTCTGTAAATTCTGAATTTCCTACTAGTGCTAGATAAAGGTTGTAAGAATTTTAGCATTTACCACTACAGCAATACTGAGGCTTTAGAATATTAGAAAAAACTATTTTGCAGACAGTAGAAAAGACATTATGATATTTTCTTTACACTTGCCGTTGTCCACATTTTATTTTGCCTTAAAATTTTATTATCTAATAATTAACTATAATCCATTTAAATAGGTTCAAGTTTCTTTGAGTAAGCATTTGGTTCTTTTCAAACTTTTTTTTTTAGTTCTTTATTTCATAACAAATTTACATAAATTGCATATCCGTAAAACATTCAGTATATTGACATAAATATCAGTTACCGTCTTGCTATCAATTAACATTTTACATACATAATCCAGTTACAACCATCTCTACATACAATATTCTTACCATATTCATAAAAATAAAACAAATTAAAAAAGAATCAAGCAAATGAAAGTTATTTTCAAATTTGAATATTTGCTACAGAATATCTAAAGGAAGGAACAAGATATAAAGCGATAAGAATTCTAACATTATAAACATAATTACAGATCAGAAAAACAGAACGAACATGGTAACAGATTGCAAACTGCAGCCTGGGATTTGTATGGAATGAAATGAAGTACATGCAATAAAATTTTACTGTGTGTGATAGTCATGTGGCATGCTGGCACAGTTCATGTCTTTTGGCACAGCTGTTGGAAGTGGATATAGTCTGTCGGTATCCGTGTGAAATGCAAAAAT
The DNA here is from genome assembly GCA_900303285.1 of Rhinella marina. Taxonomy (NCBI): domain Eukaryota; kingdom Metazoa; phylum Chordata; class Amphibia; order Anura; family Bufonidae; genus Rhinella; species Rhinella marina. The sequence goes on along the minus strand of ONZH01011816.1, from coordinate 29,619 downwards.
GAATTGTATTCCTCAGGAGAGTCCTGCATATGTCAAATATATTGTCCCATTAAACCAATTCATTTATCAGCACACTGAATGCCAATTAAACCACACAGGATGGTACAAGTATATGGTGAGCGGATGGTGCCAACCTGCATTACAGATGAGATTTCCTGCTTCACTGCAGCTACAGCACAAAGGAAAAAGTCAGACCGCGGTCAGATAAATTATCAAGGATATAACAACTTTATAGGATAGAAAATACTGTGATACAATGTAGCCAGGTGACTGACAATATACAGAATTGGCTATTAATTCTGCATAATTCCAATGAAGATGTCAGGAGCCAGATTTGTTCCAGTCTGTGGCAAATGTCTTTACAGTGTGCAAATCAAATCAACTTGATTTAATTAGAATAATCGGCAGACTCGCCACAAATTGGAAGTTTAACTTTTACTTGCCTGATTAGTATCTTCCTTTCATTCCTCCCTTAATTCTTTTATATAGTGTGACGGACACAGCATAGAAAAAATGAGTAGTGTTGAGCGAAGCATTCAAAGTGGAATTCAGTCCGAAGTTTAGGAAAATGCAATGAATCTGAATTTCCTTCTAATTCGTGGTAACAAATCAGGTTTTCCTAAAATGGCGACTGCACATATTACAAAGCGAAAGTCAGAAGCCTGGGAACACGAGATCACCCATAATTCTGTGCAGCCATTCCCTGTGATGTCACAGCTCTATAAAAGCCTTATCTTGCGTGGTCGCTGCCATTGTACTGTGGTAAGTGCTCATGCGCTAGGGATAGTGTTGCTGTAATAATCCAGTGGCCATGTTTGATCCATCCACCATGTTCGGCATCTAGTTTTAACCCTAATGATTTTAAAAGTGAAATACCAGTAGGTTCATAGTAGGGAGGGATCCCGGACCTTATGGAGGGATCCACATTGGGTTATGGTCATCCCTGTTGTGAATCCCTCAATTTTATTGCTTTGAGGATGGTTTTCCTACCTAAATCCTGTGTACCATTTCTGGTACAATCATACAGGAGGACAGGGGCTGCTGCATACACGCTCCTACTCCACCGATCACTGATGGGGGGTTGCCGGAGCACACCTGGATGGACAATGGCATATGAAAGGTTAAATGTCCTTGACCGGCATTACCGCTGGTCATGGACATTAGTGTCATGTGTCTGCTTTTTAAAACAGCAGACACCTAGAAACCATAGCGACCACTGCATGTGCCAGCTGCCAACGTAAATTTACTGTAATCAGTCAGGAAAGGGTTAACTTCCAAGCGTTCAAACGGAGATTGCGCCACCAAGTGGGAAGAATATGATTTGACAGAGTTGCCGGGGTATAACTGATTTATACTGATCCGTGACAAATTAATTTGAAATGAATCAAATGTCTTGGTGAACTTCGGTGAATCTGCAGAATCAAAATTTTTAAAAGTTCCCTCATTCATAGTCATGAGTATCAAGTGTTCATATGCTTGTGTGCTTAGTAACCTTATGTATTTAGTAGTTGGTCTTAGAAACCTTATGTATGCTATCCATGATCAAGTAAATGAGAGTAGAGTTTGTCAACCTCGCGTGGAGGACTTTGAGGAAAGAGGACTCAAGTTTTGCCAATGCTACAATGCTACAAATTCAAGTTGATTCCCATTGCAGATATTATTCCTCCAGGGCCTGTCTTCAAGGTCGCATAATTTGCTTTTGAGTCACGTTAGCGCATCCCTCTAAGGCTATTTCCACTACTTTAAAACGCTTCAGTTTTGCCCCCATTCATTGTCAATGGGGACAAAACTGAACTGAAGAGAACGGAATGCTCCTAAAAGCATTCCACTCAGTTCTCTTCAGTCTCCAGACTGGAGAGCAAACCACAACATGCTGCGGTTTGCTCTCCAGTCTGGACATCCGCACCAAGACGGATCCGGAATGTCCCCCAATGCAAGTCAATGGGGATGGATCCGTTCGGTGTACATAGTAAACAGATCTGTGGAGATCATGACGGATCCATCCCTTTACCTTTTCCCTGTCAGCTCCCTCCAGCAGGTGGCGCTGTGTTGAAACTTACCACCATAATTTCTAGGGGTATCATGCATTCATTTAACACAGACATATCTATTAAGCACCTTAACATCTCCTTGTAGCAAGGAGCAGAGGGAGCAGTTTTGGATAGTATGTTCAGTAACAAGGACATCAGAGGGTTCTGCTCCAGTGTTTACACCAGTTAAGGAAGTATTCCCATCTAGGACATTTATATCATATCAATAGGCTAGGCCATAAATGTCTGATTGGTACAGGTTACCTTCTAGAATCTGCTCCAATCTCCAGAACCTCAAAGTGAATGAAGAGTAAGTCACAAATGTGCAGCCCCCCATCATCCACCACTATGGGACTTCTGAAAATTCACAAGCCATGGCTCAGCCATCTTTTAAAAAGTCTCATATTGGAGAATGGAGGGTTGGCTGTACTGGCGCAGCTTGCTCTCCACTCACTAGTGTGAGATTTCTGAAAATAGTCAAGCTCACTTCCTCTGTTATTTTCAGATTTCCCATAGCAGCGAAGCATGCTGCACATGCACACTGTCATCAACAACATTGGTTTCTTGAGTAATGTGAAGTTATGTGAAGGCCAGTATTTTCTCTCTACAGACTGTTTTTGACAGTGCACAACACTACAGTCACGACCAAAAGTTCTGAGACTGACACAAATTTTGTTTTTCACAAAGCCTGCTTCTTCAACTCTTTTAGATCTTTTTGTCAGTTGTTTTTATAGTTTACTGAACTTTTTAAACTTTTATCAACTAATACATCAAGTTTATGCAAAGACTCAATATTTTCAGTGTTGAACCTTCTTTTTCAAGAATTCTGCAGTTCGCCCCGGCCTTTCTGAATATCAGCTTCTGGGGCAATTCTTTACTGATGGCACTGTTTTATGGGGGCACACTGTTGCCAGTATTTTATGGGGTCACTTTGGCTCTTGGTATTCAAGCACTGGGGGGGCTTATAACCACTATGACTAGGATGGCCGAACTCCTAGCTAGATCGCTGTAACTTACCCAATTTAAAACGATGCTATTTAGATATTACAATCCATTCACTATAAAACTTCACCTTTTTATAGGTTGTGTACAGCATATTTTTATATGCCTATCTTCATGGGACATGGCAAAAAACAAAGACCAGCACCTCCAAAGAATGTGAAAAATAAGGATTCACGCTACCAATGTAAAAGGAAATAAGGACTACAGGTAGCAGCACACTGCCATGTGCAAAGACACATCCAAACATTGGAAACATGAATAAGTGTAAATTGCATTACTACTATACTTACTTGTTTTGGGCCCGTCTACAACAGCGACAAGGTGGCTTCCAACAGATGGGACCTAAATTAACAGACTAGACTCTCCTGGTTTGCCCTTCGAAATTAAAGGGAAAAAAGTTGGGACATAAATATCAGTTTTATAAATTAAAGGGGTTGTACTATCAGTAAAATCACTTCTTCAAAAACCCATTAAAGATCAGTTTATCACAACAGCTTGAAGCCATTGAAGCCATGGGAGACCATTCAGCAATGCTGCAGAAGACATTTTGTATTATTATTGCCCATACTCCATGATGACCATGTTATATATATAATATAGATAAGATATAGTCATGCTGAGTCCTCAAAAATGGATCTGCTCTTTCCTTCCTGGCTAATAGAGAAGCGTCCCAATCATGTGCCCCTCTCTATGCCATCCATATTATTTAATAGGGCTAGAGATGAGCGAATAAATTAGTTGATTCGTTGATTCGTATCGAATCTTGGGATTTTTTAGCTGTGAAGCGAATCTGAATATTAGGTGATTCGCTTCGGCTTTGTACGCATTCGCTACGTAGTTTGTCCTATAAATTATACGCTATTGCTACGTATATGTTTCTGTATACGCTGTTGCGTACGATTTCAATTCATTAGCGAACTTTTACTGTTAGTTCGTTTATCATTCCCGGGCAAAAGCCCAGGAAGAAAGCGGTCACCTGACCTAATGGGCAGGGCTTGCTCTGATTGGCTCAGGCTCGGTAAGCCAGTGACGCATCACTTCTGCTGCGACTGCTGAGATGAGCAGAAGCCCTGTGTGTGAAGTTCTGAGACTCTGAGACCTGTTTTGTGAAAATTGGGGTGTAGTTGCCCTGGGAATCCATATTACAGATATAAGGGATACTGCAGGGCAAGTGCAGGGCCAGTTCAGGGCTAGTATTTAATCAAGCAGGGAGAGAGACAGGGAGAGACAGTGAGATACAGGGACAAAGACCAGCTGCAGGGCCACAGAGTGAATTGAAAAATGTCTGGAATGGATAAGCAAAAGGGGTCCAGTTCCAGACAGACTTTGAGCTTTAAAAAAAGGAGAAGGTGGCACAGGGCAGCAGTGCCAAAAGACCTGTAGCTGGAGCATCTACTAGTAGTATTTGCAATACTTGGCTGTTGTTCCACCAGGCTAACCCACCGAGGCGCAAAATTGTAGTGGAGGAGAAAGTAGATGAGGTAGTGGAGTGGATGGCACGCTCATCTCAGTCTCAGCCGGATGATCTGCTGTCATCTGCTGATACAGTATCCATATGTAGCCAGGGGTCAGACTCGTCCTGCTCCACCATTCCACTCAAGCAAACCCCTTCATTTTCTGCCACCTCTCGGGCTTCAGTGCTCCCTCCTAGTGGTGTCCCTTCTGCAATTTCTAAAAAAAAAAATCCACCAAAGCCCACCTAATAATCCGGCGGTTATAGAGGACAGCCTTTCTGAGGATTTCTTAGAGGGCAGTCAGGGTTTGGACTGCCCGGAATTGTCGGTTGGTGGGGAACAGCCTAATTTGCATTCCAAAAAATGTGTTGTGGGGGAGTCTGATGATGAATCTGATGTGTTAGACCTGAGGACCTGGGAAGCGGATCGGGCTGGTGAGGAGGATTTGAGCTCAGAGGAGGAGGGTGGTACTAGTAGTGGCAGCAACAGAGGGCAGAGGCGAGTTAGGCCCAGGGCTAGTGCGTCCCTGGGAACTAGCGAGACCCCAAATATAGTGGGGCCGGCACCAGGGTATAAGCGTGCAACGGCTACAAGCTTGGCCAGCTGTGGAGGGCGCACGTCGGGTGTGTGGAAGTATTTTACCACTCTGCCGGGGGATGCGTTTCTCCACCTCCTCTCATTCGGCAGCCGTCCATTGCCAAGTGCGTGGCCAGGAAGCAGTTTTACGCCACAAGTAATCCGACAGTGCTCAAACTGAATGGTCACCTGACAAAGTTGCTGGCTGTGCAGTCTCTGCCGTACCAGTTGGTTGACTGCCCAGCTTTTAGGGAGCTAATGGCTTGCGCTCAGCCACGCTGGCAGGTCCCTAGCCGGCATTACTTCTCCAACAAAGCTATCCCCGCCCTTTACTCCCACGTGGCTGACAATATTGGACGCTCCCTGCAGCTGTCTCTCTGCAGCTTGGTGCACGTCACTGTGGACACCTGGAGCAGTGCTTACAGCCAGCGGCAATACATGTCCTTTACTGCCCACTGGCTGAATGTATTTAGTGGCAGCGAGGCAGGAACCCCCCCAGCAACCCGGTCAATTGCTGTTGGCACCTCCACGTGCTTTCCAGCCAGGATTGCAGCAGACCACCCAACAACTATCCACTTCCACCTCCACAGGCAGTCCGCCTGCTGGAGCGTCAGGGCAGCGAGTTACCCCAGCTCCTTCATATCACATGTGCCAGGTGAAACGCTGCCATGCAGTGTTAGACTTAGTTTGTCTTGGCAGTAGCAGCCACACAGGCCAGCGCTTGCTGCATTACATAAAGCAGCAAATAGCGTGCTGGCTGACTCCACGGCAGCTGGAAGTGGGCAAGGTAGTGAGTGACAATGGGACAAATATAGTGGCAGCGCTGAACCTGGGTAAATTCTTGCATGCTCCCTGTATGGCACATGTCCTAAATCTAGTGGTGCAAAGATTTCTAAAAACATTCATTGGCCTGCGCACAGTGCTGGCAAAGTCGCGGAAGCTTTGCACTCATTTCAGCCATTCATATGTATCTCGCCAAAACGGTCTTCCGCCACACCGCTTAATAAGTGACGGGGCGACCCGGTGGAGGATGGCGAGCTGTATGCTCACATGCTTACGCACTGACAGGCGTATCCTAAACATAAGGCAGACTGACAAATACTGGCTGGCGATGCGGTATCAATCCAACATGGGGGATTGTTTTCCTCCCCAGGAAAGGGAAGAGAAATTAGTATCATTGCGGGAGAAGCTATGTAGTAACCTGGCCACAGGTTTTAGCCAGCCCCAGCCTGCTGCCAGCATGTCTGAGAAGGAGGTCCGACCGAGTAATCCACATTCTGCCACAACCAGCAGCAGCCAGTTAAGCCTAATTAGTATGATGCAGGAATTTTTCTCTTCAGGCTCCCAACAGCTTCAGCCAAGTGAGCAGGGCCAGATCACCCGCCTCAATCAATGAGCAGGTTCAGGTGTACCTGCAGTCTGGCTCACAAAGCCTCTTCTCAGACCCCCTGGACTTCTGGGCAGGCAGATTACAACAGTGGCCGGAACTGTCCCACTATGCACTAGGGCTTCTTTCCTGCCCAGCCTCAAGTGTCATGTCAGAGAGGGTTTTTAGTGCTGCTGGGAGGTGGTGACACCCAAAAGGACAAATCTGTCACCGGGCAGTGTTCAAAAAAATACCTTTATAAAAATGAATAAAGGCTGGATTACATCCGAATTTCATACTCCTCTTGCTGATGGTGGTGATTAGATCAGGCCTTGCAGGGCAGAATAGTCTGTCTTCCCACTGTTGCTGTCAGCCGGGCCATAATTTTACAGCCAAATGTCTTGTGTCATGTAATGGGCAGTGCGAATCCGAAGTCTCCAAAACCCTATTTCAAAACCACTGTTGTTTACCTCAGCCTCCGTTTTCTACGCTAAGTAGGAGAGTAGCTGTTGTTAGTTAACATTACTAACAGTTCTATTTAGTATTGTTAAGTTTGTATTTGAGCTTCAGCCTTTATTCCCCCCCCTCCAAAAAAATATATATATATGTGTTATATATATTTAAAAAAATATATATATTTTTACACTGCCTCTGCCTCCCGTACAAGTTATATTAGCAGACATTGTTATACACCACTGCAGTCTGTTGTATTTATTTTACCAATCACTCTATGCTGATATACCCCGTCCCCTACTACTACTGGCCGGGGCAGCCATAAAAAGCTCATATATAATTTTAACTGCCTATGTTAAGGTAGAATGTACATTCTTCTTGCCCAAACAAGCCAAGCCTTTTTTTATTTTTCTGTCTGTCGATTGTAATCAGTGAACAGGAGTGTGTGTAATGTAGTAATACTTCGGCCGGCAGACACCGCTGTGTTCATTAATATGGGAAAATGGCCGTGGGAAAAAAACTCTGTCTTCTTCACACTATGTCAGGATCAGGAAGGTGTTAAAGGTTTAACAAAACACTCAAAGCACAGGTTTTTCAAGAATATTTTAGTAATAAAAACTTCTTTTTAACAAATAAATAATATAATAAACAAAAGAAAGGAACAAAAAAATAAGATTACGCCGGCCTTTGCAGACGTCGGGCCATCATGTCCTGCAGCTCTTGCAGCTCCAGCTGCAGGCCACGAATGAGCCGGGAGGCAACGTGGAGGCTGGAGCCAAGGCGCCGTAATCCAGCCTCCACTTCGAAGTCAGTGGGGATGTCTGTAGGGGTGGAAACAGTTATGTACTTAGTTTGTATGATCGAGTTACAGTGGTTGTCCCACAAAAAAAAAATCTAAACTTTAATGTACTGGAGCGACTTATTCTGTGACATGTATTCTGTACTGACTAAGCCTTTTGTAGTACTTACTGGACACCCATATGGCGTGGTCTTCCCATGGTCCAGGGGAAAACTGCTCCCTGTCGGTTGGAGCTACCAAAGATAAAACATACATTTAGCTCATATTTTGAAGACAGAAGGTCCAACCATTACACTTTTTTTTTACCTACCTTCTACCTCTGGTAGCTGGGCTGGTGGTGTTGGAGGGGCAGGTGGGGTCCTCGCTCGCTGGGGTGGAGGACAGTTACATGTTGTATTTTCGCTCCGGCTGCCTCTCAGCAGGGGTTAACGTGCTGTGGCCAGATTCGCGGCCCACCCCCATTACAGTGAATTTGGGCCGGAGCGCGGTTTCGGTCCCACACGTGTACCTGCGGCAGCAAGGATCCGGAGGGACCCTTCACCCGCTGGATCCGGGCTGCCGCAAGTGTAGAAGTAGCCTTACATTCAACTCTAATGAACAGTTGTAGCTACATGGGAATAGTTTGGGGCTGGAGGATCCCGTTCCTAACCACTAGTGCTCTTACTGCAGCTGCACTCCCATGTAGCTTGGATGTAAAATAAATTAAATATGTTTTACACTTACTAGAGGCTGCAGGTACTTCAGGGGCCGTCCTGCCTCGACGGCGGTGACGCCATCGTTGACGGTGCTCTGCAACATAAAAATGTACACAATTGTTAGATGATGACTCTTTTTAATACTAACACATACTATTATTAAGATATTATGGGTGTGAGAGGGGGGCCATATCATATTTTTTTCTTCTAAAAAGGTATTTATGGCAATAGATAACGTTATCGTAGCTTTCTTTATATCGTTAACACGGTGCGGTAGGAATACTTTGGATATCGCCCACTGACAGTAGCTGCAGCATGGGCACGTCTTTGAGTCTGTGTGTAGGAGGAGGAAGCGCTAACTATGAAGGGGCATATAAGGGTACTTTCTTTCGAACTAGTGCATTTGCATGACACAAACGGGAGAACGGCCAGCACCATTAACAATAATGACTAGAATACCTTCACTTAAGTTGTTTGGGTCGAGAGTTAGAGGCGTTGCCTAGCATGAAACAAAATTACTGCAGCGCACTATGCATGACCACATTGTCCTTCTATACTTTTTTTCATTATTCGCAGTGACTGCTGGTATATATACAATACAGTACACTATTTTTTTTACATGTTTTTACTTATCAAATATTTTGTTACTCACCCTGCCGTATCTCTGCGCGGATCTCATTAAGCTGCTCTGGGCATTTGAATTTCAGATCGGACCATTTCCGCTGGATCTGACCCGGGGTCCGCACGCTGAGGAAACGATGGCGCAGGCCTTGGATCACCTGCTGGATCACCTCCTTCTTATGCTGGTTTGGATGGCGGTGTGTGCCATCATAATGCTCTCTGTCCATCACCCAGATCAGGAATTTCAGCTCTTCAGAGCTAAATGATGAGGATCGCCTGGATGCCATTTTCGAATATTCGCTCTGCCTCTGAGGAGTGCATGCCGCAGCCTCTCATTGTGCGTGCCTGCGTATTACGTAATCGCGTAGACAATAGTACGTTGAGTATTTGTACGCTATTTGCGTACGTCTTCTAAGAAGTTGCGTACATTTTTTTAATGAACGTTCGTTATTAGTGCGCGAATGTTCGCTAATAGCACATAATAATGTATATTTTGTACGCAAATACAACGAATCTATTCATCGAATATACGAATCTTAGGAAAACTTCGGCGAATGTTCGCCGAATAATTTTTTGAATGATTCGCTCATCTCTAAATAGGCCCTATGAATAGTCCCATATAATCATAGCACACCTGAGTATCCTAAGTGTATATTCACATGTGCAGTTAATATTGCATCAGGGAAAAATTCTTGTCATGTTTTCAATGCAGGTGTATTTTTTTTCAGGCGAAATATGCTAAACAAAATTTTTTAAATTAAAAACTTAAATATATTTTTATGCAGTTTAACCACACCTGAACCGCTTTTGTGTGAATATGGCATTGCTTATGTTGTTTTAGCATGCATATCACAATAATAATTTCAAATTATTTCCTAAAAAACTTTTTTAGTGATTTCACATGATCAGAATATTAATGGAAATCTGGAACATTAATTGTAAATTAGAAAATTTCTTGGGAAATTTGTTACAAAATTATCTTAGGACAATTTATTAGGAAAATAGCAGTCATGGTTCTGGCATCCTGTGGCCTCATAATAATACTTGTGCAACATGTTTAATGGATAAATAAACCTTTCTGCGCTTTTGAACTTTAAACTTTATTGAACATACACTGGAAAATTTACTTTTGTTTTACTTTTTTGACACACTCAAGGGTTGCCCGGTTTCAGAAAAAAAAAAGATGCAAATTTGACAAAATTAAAAAAAAAACACTACTCACCTCTGATCTGGAGATAGGTGTGGGTCTCAGAGGAGATATTTGCATCTATCTGACTGTATCATACTTGTCTTTAAAGGAATATCATAGATGAGACTGAACAGTGTTAGACGAGCTTAGGCTACTTTCACACTAGCGTTTTCTTTTTCCGGTATTGAGTTCCGTCATAGGGGCTCAATACCTGAAAAAAACGCCCCATTCATTGTCAATGGGGACAAAACTGAACTGAAGACAACGGAATGCTCCTAAAAGCATTCCGTTCCGTCTCCAGAACGGAGAGCAAACCGCAACATGCTGCGGTTTTCTCTCCGTACTGGGCATCCGCACCAAGACGGATCCGTCATGACCCCCAATGCAAGTCAATAGGGACGGATCCGTTCAGTATGACACACTCAGTAAACAGTGTCTGTCCTCCATTGACTTTCAATGGAGTTCATGACGGATCCGTTCACAGTACACCACATGACAGACACATACACACAGACATACACATAGACATAAACATAGACATACACACAGACATACACACAGACATACACACAGACATATACACAGACATACACATACACAGACATACTTACATGCTCCCAGCAGCTCCGCACATCACAGGAGGAGGAGGACTGCACGCACATAGGAAGATTCTCCCTCCAGCAGAGGGCGCTGTGGGGAATCTTCCTATGTGCGCGCCATCCTCCTGTGCTGTGCGGAGCATGCTGGGAGCATGTAAGTATGTCTGTGTATGTCTGTGTGTATGTCTATGTGTGTGTGTGTGTGTGTGTATGTGTATGTGACACGTGTGGGGCAGGAGCGCTGCTCCGGCCCCTTACATGTACTTGCGGCAGCACGGATCCGCTGGCACCCTTCACCCGCCGGATTCGTGCTGCCGCTAATGTGAAAGAGGCCTTACAAGAGTTTACAGAGGATGAAGCTCCGCATAAAAGATGCGATCATTGACAAATGGGTGATCGCCAGCACCATTTACATGAGGCAATTATTTATCTTGTACACTGGCCTAGGCAGTCACATGTGCAAGAATGCAGCAACATACCATTTTTTCACTCATGACTGCTGAGGCCATTGAATGGCTGCAGTGGTCTCATGGCCAAGAATGGGTTCCCGGGAGTGGTAGAGGGTGGCAGTGGTAGAGGGTGTTTTAAAAATCTATCAACAGGTTTGTACCTATGAATCGGGCTGACCTGTTACATGTGCGCTTGGCAGCTGAAGGAATCTGTGTTGGTCCCATGTTCATATGTGCGAGAAAAATTAACTTTTAATATATGCAAATGAGCCTTTATTAGCAACGGGGATGGTGCCGTTACATCTAGAGGTGCCACTTTCCCTCAACTGCCGCACTCTCTGCACTTTGATTGACAGGGCCAGGTGTGATGACATTCACACTGCCAAGCCCTGTTAAAGTGGAGAGGGTGCAGCAGTTGCAGAGAAATCAGAACCTCCAGGTGCAAAAGCAACACCCTCGTTGCTTCTAGAGGCTCATTTGCATATGTTAAAACATAATTTTTCTGAGCAATTCGGACACATATGAACATGGAAACCAACACAGATGCCCTCAGCTGTAAGTGCACTTGTATCAGGTCAGCCCGATTCATAGGTACAAATCTGTTGATAGATGCCCTTTAAAAGATGCAGAGAGAATCTGAGAATTTATTTGGACCTGAACTGGCTCAACCAGTCAAATCAGACTTATATTAAATTTTAGGAAATTCACTCAACTCTAGTTATAATACATTCCTGCCTAAAATCTAATGAGGGGTAATGGGATTTTTAGGCCCAAACTTCAAAAATCTTGAGCTACAATGTGGTATGTAGTCTTAGTACATGGAGCTTTTTGTTATCAATTTAAAAATGTAAAACCGCATTTTAGCATACTGAAGACTTATTTGTGCTAACTGGAATTGCCTCTGGTTGTACTGAAGGCTAATTATGCTATTGCCAGACACAGATGTCAAGACTTAGGAAATTAGACCACAACATCTGGCTGCTTGGCAGGATACACAGGCAGTCGTACTATCAGCGGTGGATCTGCCTCCAGGTTTCTCACATGGTCAAATTATTGTCGTTCTTCCTGGTTGCAAAGATCCTTACAATTTCCCAATTCGTACAAAGTTTCACTTCAATATAGACAAATACGTATGTAGTCACTGTTACTGGAGGTGAAAAGATATTTTGTGCTTTATATAAAAATAAAAATGACATAAATAGATGTATGACCCCTATACATAGCCTTTTTGTCTAATGGACCCAATACACATTAGTGTATTGTTGGACAAACCTGTAGAGAATGATGAGTTCGGCCAACAGTCTAATGTGATTAGGGACCTTGCAATTTTACCTCGATAGATGATGTTGGGGTAGAGAAGGATTGGGTGGAATTAATATTTTCCTCTAATCCTTTTACTGTACCAGGAGATAACCTGAAGTGTCTTCCAATGTCTCTTGCCTCACTGAATAAATATACATGTTCAGCCGAACTAAACCTGTATGTGTATTGGGGGATTTAGGAGAGAAAGGTGTTGATTGTGTATGGGGTCCTTAAAGGGTTTTTCCAGGCTTTTAATATTGAGGACCTATCCTCAGGATAGGTCATCAATATCAGATTGGCAGGGGTCCGACACCTGGCACCTCCGCCAATCAGCTGTATGAAGAGAAGGCGCGCACCATGTCTACATAGCAATGGGTGAGCAGGAAGAGAGAAAGGAGACGGCACCCATGTACAATACATGCCTTCTCTTCATATAGCTGATTGGTAGGTGTGACAGGTGTTGGATCCCCACCGATCTGATATTAATGACTAGGGATAAGCGAACTTTTGAAAAGTTCAGTTCGGTTCGATTCGGCGAACTTTCGTGAAGTTCGGATTCGTACGAACCGAACCTAAAACGAACCTTGCTATAACGGCTGAATAATTGCAGCTACAATAGTGGGAGTCTGATAGGGTATAGTTTTGTTTAGTTGCAGTTAGTATTACAATGAAAAAAGTGGAAAAAATCAAAGTGCAAAAATAGTGAAACCTCAGCCAGGTCGACAACATTTGACAGCATTGAAGATGTCCACTGGAGCAGTCCATGTCATGCCAGAGCACGAAAAACACATGGTAGATCGTTGCACCAGCCCAAGAATAGGCTGCGTTGAAGTCGATGCGGTCTCAGTGACATCACAGGTCAGAAGACAGACAGGCGTACCATTTAATTAGACCTTGTGCACCCCAGAACAGGTACACATTAGCCAAGGTGTAAGTGACATAGGACACAAAGTGCGAGTTCCGGCAGCATTGCCTTGGACCCAGTAGGCAACTGCTGGTCAACTTGTCTCTTCTCAACAATACTGGCCTGGGTGCAATCAAGTGCTGCCTCCTCCTCCTCCGTCAATTGTCTGTTCTCAACCATACTCGCCTGGGTGCAATCAAGAGCTGCTGAAGCTGCCTCCTCAACTTGTCTCTTCTCAACAATACTGGCCTGGGTGCAATCAAGTGCTGCCTCCTCCTCCTCAACTTGTCTCTTCTCAACAATACTGGCCTGGGTGCAACCAAGTGCTGCCTCCTCCTCCTCCGTCAATTGTCTGTTCTCAACCATACTGGCCTGGGTGCAATCAAGTGCTGCTGCCTCCTCCTCCGTCAATTATCTGTTCTCAACCATACTGGCCTGGGTGCAATCAAGAGCTGCTGAAGCTGCCTCCTCAACTTGTCTCTTCTCAACAATACTGGCATGGGTGCAATCAAGTGCTGCCTCCTCCTCCTCCTCAACTTGTCTCTGCTCAACAATACTGGCCTTGGTGCAATCAAGTGCTGCCTCCTCCTCCTCCTCAACTTGTCTCTGCTCAACAATACTGGCCTGGGTGCAATCAAGTGCTGCTGCCTCCTCCTCCTCCGTCAATTGTCTGTTCTCAACCATACTGGGTCCAATACAGTACTATTACTGCTGCTGGTTCCACTGTCAAATGTCTGTTTTCCAGCTGGACTATAATGTGAAAAAAGTACAGTTTTGCGTCGCCGTTGTTATTTTAACCAGATTCGTTACGAACTTTCTCAAAGTTCGGTTCAGAGACGAACCGAACTTTTGGCAAAGTACGTAACGAATCTGGTTCATTGCGGTTCGGTTCGCTCATCCCTATTAATGACCTATCCTGTGGAGATGTCCTTTAAAGAAGACCTTTTACCACTCCTGACATGTCTGTTTTAATAGCTTCATGTATTTCCCATGTAATAACTCGTCTGGAGCATCTATTCTTATGGCTCTATGTTGTGCCATTACGCTATTATTTCTACTAGAAGTTATGAATGAATTGCTAGCAGTCTGCAGTAAGGGTACAGAGGGGTGGTAACCAATTGGGGGGGTGTACCTGCACAGTGTGAAAATGTCAGCACTGATTGAAGAGAGTGAGTCTGTGCAGGTACACAACCCCAACTGGTTACCACCCCTCTGTACCCTTTCTATAGACTGCTAGCAATTCATCCATAACTTCTAGTAGAAATAATAAAGAAATGGCACAACATAGAGCCATAAGAATAGATGCTCCAGAATTGTTATTACATGGGGAATGCATGAAGGTATTAAAACAGATATGTCAGGAGCGGTGACAGGTCCTCTTTAAGGAAGGAAAGCAGAAGTTTTGCAACCACTATAAAGATATGAAATTTTCAATCTAAAATAATATGGTATTAAGAAGTGGGCCTTCACTTTAAATGTTCACATGAGATAATATTACAAAAATGTGATGATGGGTTGAATTGATATTTCCCATTTTCCATTATTTGATTCCATTATTCTTTCATATGCGTTACATTAGTGCTGAGCTGAAGCATGCTAGTATGGGATTGAACTCCTGGCTGATGATCTGCACATGTCTGATAAATGCTAGATCTTAGCTCAGACATCTTTTATGTAGATCCTAAATCACCTCTTCGATGAGACTTTGTGCACTGTCATGTCGTTCCTGTGGGCAGCCGAATTATGTTTTACACTAAACATCTGCAAAGGATTTCCCTGTTCGTTGTCAGAGGTACAATCCCTGCAGATGACAGGAAAGGCAGATGGACTTACACAATGGTTCAGTGAAGTAATGCAATTACGAATCCTATACGTTGGCCCCCTAGGACAAACTTATCACGAATTCCTATGACTTCATCTTCTTAGCATGGCTGTTTTCACCACCCACACATACATTGCAGTAAAAAAGAGCAAGAAGGCATAGCACAGTTTATCTTTAGCTATATGACATGAAATCTATAAATACCCCAATGTAGCACACATCTATAATTTCCATATTTTATGACTCCCTGCTCTAAAGCAATTTGATGAGGATTCAAATATAAATTCCAGATTAAATAATAACATTAAAGGGATTTTCTGTTTGGCATCAACTTACTTTAAAATAATCATCTATGACGGTAACTGTAATTTTGTAATGTATTTATTTTACCTTTATTGTTGCATCCAACCAAACCCATGATGCATTTCTCCTTCCTCTGCCATGACTAAGTTATAGCTCCTCCCACCCAGTTACACAGATACTCCCCTCTCGCTGGCCCAATTGCTACTTTGATAAGCCCATGGACATAATCTCACAGGAAATGAGAAAGAGCAGCATGGACATTGTCATGTGACCACAGTCCACAACAGGAGGTAGTTCTCCTCCCGTGAGCACATGACCATGTCCATGCAGCTTTACAAGTTGGAAACCAAAGTGAAAACGGGTCAGGAGAGTCGAAGAAGGAAAGAAAAGAAAAACATTAAGAAGATATACATGAGGTAAGCAACTGTTATTCTATTAATGTTTTCATGCCACGGTTGTAAGGTGGCTATTATGATGGTTTTACATAGGATCTGTTTGAAGAACGTCACTTTTTTAAGCTAAAAGCAGGAGTGGATTCAAAATGAATTCAAAATTATTTTGGTGTTTCAAATGCCATGATAAAAAGTCTGATAAAATGATAAAAAAAAGTCTGTCAGAGCCTCTTAATGGATTTAACACATGCTCTGGCAACCCATGCACCTCAAAATCAAATCTAAGAATGGTGAGAAAGGCAAGAAATGGGTGGTGCAGCTCAAATCCAGGAAGCAGAAGATTATTCTTCACAGAACAATGCAATTTAGGGCATGAAGAAGAGGCTTGTCCAGCCCTGAAACGCGTTTTTATGAAAAGAATACAGCTTTCTCTACTGGCCTTCTGTCACGGGAGGTCGGCGTCGTGCTCCCTCTGCACGGCATCGCCGGACCTCTCCGCCCCCCCCTAGAGACGAGCAGTAGGGAATTGAAGTGCTGGTCTGGTCAGCCAGCACTTCATCAGTTAATTCTCTGTTTGGGTGTAGCCATGTGGTGCTGATCACACCACATGGCTACTTTGCATTGTTTTGACAGCTTGCTCCGCCTCAGGTCATGTGATGCTGGCCACATCACATGATCCTGGGCGGGCTATTTAAAGATGGCAACTGCCTCACTCAGGTGCCTGTGATTAGTTCTACCTTTGACCAGTGCTCTTTGTTACCTTGCTATATTGGATCTTGTTATTTGGACTCAGACTCGGATTTTGGACTTAGACTACTCTTCTCTTCACCCCTGGTATTTGACGCGATCTCCTGTATTTGACCCGGCTTGTTTACAATTCTTATATTGTGTTTGTTCTGTCCGTGTGTGTCTATCCCTGTGTTCCCTTCCCTGCCCTGCACTTATGTAGTATAGGGAACGTCTCCAAGTTACGGTGTTGCCGCCTAGGGCTCCTACTGTAAGTAGGCAGGGAGAGAGGTGGGGTTCAGGACAGGGCTCACTCTCCCTTGTGTCCCCCTGTCATGACACCTTCTGGATTTGAGCAACCCCACCCACTTGATTCTTTTCTCATCGTTCTACTTGACACCAGATCTGCAGCGATCCTTAGACTCAGTGAGCCTGCAGCTCTCAGGACGCTTTCTCTTTGATGAGTGCTTAAAAGTGTTGTCTAGTGATGATCGAGCACCCCGATGTTCGGGTGCTCGGGTGCTCTGGCCGAACACTAGGTGGTGCTCAAGTGCTCGGCCGAGCACCCAAGTATAATGAAAGTCAATGGGAGAAGACCAGGCACCCCCTGCTCTGCAGAGGGGGTGGTGTCTGGTTGATAGGGAAACGTGAGAAAATGGTGGAAACACCACAGAAATGGTTAGGGAACAGCATGGGGAGGGTGTCTGGTTCATAGAAAAAGGTCATAACCGCGACTTCTCCTCTTTCACTCCTTTCACTCGTAAAAGTACGCTAATTAACTGAATTCATACGCATTAGCGCACAATGCGTAGCATTAGCATACAAATTCGTACACATTAGCGTACAATGCGTAGCATTAGCGTACAAATCAACATGGCTATGGCATTACAGTGAATGCCAGTACTCTCCCGCATGTCTATTTGCTGCGTAGCAGCGAACAAATGTGCAGGGAGGAGACTCGAGCATCGCACTCGAGCACACGCGGTGTTCGGCCGAACACTGCGATGTGCCGAGCATACCAATGCTCGAGGGAATATAGTGCTCGGGCGAGCATGCTCGCTCAACACTAGTGCTGTCCCTCTTGCACAACTAAATAAGGTGAGCACCTAATCTCATACCAATTCAGGGAAGGTCCCCCAAACAGTCATACCTGTGTGATGTTCTTTTTTTCTGTATGAAAATTGAGAAAAAGCCAGCTATGAATCAAGCAGAACAGATAACAGTCAAAGGAACAAAGCTTACATCTAAATTGCCCTTTCATTTCATAGATTGTTGGGGGTCTCAGCACCTGGAGCCATGCTAATGAAAACATCTGATATGTCATGTCTTCTGAGAGGAACATTATAAATGAAGTCATATAGTTCAGAAAAAGGATTCGGTGGTTCTGCATCGAAGGCTAAACACTAGAGGGTTTAATAGTCCAACATTTTAAATGTGACATTTTACTATAATTTTGGAAGGCAAACTTAAGAGTGGATTCTAAAGGGAGAGGAAATACAGGACAGATTCTACTTTTTTTCTTTTTAATCCATGCCTACTTTTGACAACACTGCATCCAAATCACAGTTATGAAGGCACCCTTAGGATCTGTTTATGCACAATGGTTTTGCAAAAATTCCCATTTTCAGGCCAAAAGTCGATTCATAAGGATTGGGAAATATAAAAGAAGGACATCTCTCTCCATCTGTATTCACTTCAGAATTTTACTAAAAAATGCATCAAAAATTGCAGTGTTTTCTCAAAAAGATGTTTGTAAAACCACCCTTCAACTGGAATTACACATGGAATTTTTTTTGGCAATTTTTGATCCAGTTTTTGTGAACCAAACATAGAATTCTTTTTTCATTCACATCTAAAAAACATGTCACAAAAGCTGCATGTATGATACAACCCTATCTTTTTAGAGAAATTATTTTTGTGAGGCATTTCAGGTGGATGAGTGAGAGTGTCTTAAGAGAAGCTAATACATACTAGTGTGTAGCGTTCAATAGTATTTGCTTTATAAGACACGCTGCCATTTCCCCCCTACTTTTGGGGGGGGGGGGGGGAGTGCGTTTTATAAAGCAAAAAATACAGTATATAACTGGACTGAGAGAAGTAGGATGGTTGTTTCAATAAATTGCCTGCCATCTTGGCCACTCTGACCTAGCTGTTAGGAGGTGTTGGGAGCGCTGGTTACGCGAGGGCACGCATATAGACTACCAGTAGAGAGGATTGTAAGATTCCCCTACAGTCATGAGCAGCTCCCACAGTTTCATTGTCCACCATCCAGATGCAGGAGGCACCTTTATCACACACCCCTGTCTCTGCCCAAACCATTGCCAGGCTCTTAGCAGAAGGAAATCTGGTGTTACAGTGCCCATTATGTGTCCTATCATTGACAGACAACCACTGTCACCTTTGTTTTCAGTGGTCTTGTGAATGAGAAATCTGGACTGTTTAAGACTGGAACTGTATCATCTTTAGCAACAAATCCAAATCCAGAATTTGTTTGGGATCCTATGAGGGTTGTGTTTCAATATGGAGGTTTGGTGGTGAGTAGTGTTGAGCAAACTTGTGTTTTAAGTTCGGCCTCCAAAGTTTGGGTTCAGGTTATCGAAGAATCACGTTATGGATTCCACTTCCATGGATCATAATGGGATTCTTTGATAACCTGAACCCGAACTTTGGACGCCGAACTTAAAACACAAGTTTGCTCAACACCATTGCATACAACCATCAGTCACACCTAGAAGGGACATCAAGAGCTCAGCGATATGTGCAGGACATCCTGTGACCATATGTGTTGCCTCTCATGGCAGGGCGTCCAGTTGGCATTTTTCACTAGGATATGGCTCGCCACATCCAACAAGGGTTTCCCAGGAATGTCTCCAGATTGCAATACTTTTTGGCCTGCTCGATCATCAGATTTATTGACAGTCGAACATTTGTGGGACCAGCTGGGATGTCAGCTTCGACAACCTACAAGTGATGGGTCTAGAGGCCCAACCGTATCTCATCTTGTATTTGGTCTAGAGGCAGTCTAACAGGGTACTAGAGCCTCCTTTCAACTGTACAATTTACGCTAATAAACATCCTTTTGTTCTAATATTGTGATCACTTACGCATATCATCATTACATTCACCTAGAAAGTTTCATTTGATTCCAACAACTTCATCATGCATTCTTTTGTTGTCAATGAATGTATTTAAGTCTCAGAAAATCCTTGTGCAGAACTGTATTATTCCTGCTAGAAGTTCCTTTGTAAAGGTACAGTTGGGTATTACCAGTTGGGGGGGTGTCCCTGCACAGTCTGACACTGGTGCAGGGACACACACCCAACTGGTAACAACCAGTGGTACATTTATTCATAAACGTATAAAACCAGTAGAAAAATGGCATAACAAAAAGAAATGTGATAGGTTATCTTTAAAAGGATTGTCCCATTACATGGACTTATCTCCTATTTACAGATTAAGCTGCAGTAGCTGCACACATGTGCACCGCCATTCAAATCAATGGGGCTGCTGTAGATAGCAAGTGCTTGTACTCAGCTATCTCTGGTAGTCCCATAGAGCTGAATGGAGTAGCAGCGTGCATGCATGACCACAGCTCCGTTCGAACTGGGGAACACAGAGCCCCATTCTCGTAATAGACGGAGGCCCCACCTGTTAGACCCTGCCAATCAGACACTTGTCCAATATATTGTAGATGGGAGATGTCTTTGCAATGGGACAACCCCTTCAAGGGAGTTCAAGAAACGAATATTGAGCTTTGAACAACCATAACAATATTTGGCTCTATATAGTGCCCAAGGTAACTGGAAATGTACAATAAGACATGCATGAAACAGACACACACAAGTCAACAAAAATACGCACACATAATAGAAGAGAGCAGAAGTCGAGGCAAACCACATATGCTGCTTCATCTGCCGACATCCTCTTGAGCTGAAAGTTTCCTGGCTCAATTCAAGAGCAAACCCTTCTTGATAAACAGCAAGATGATTTATGTTGTAGTTACAACATAGCGGTTCTATGTTTTGAACAACATGTGTGATATTTATTTGAGCAAACAGACAGTAATGAGATTGACACAATAACCTGAATCCGCTTTTATAGCAGCTTTTGTAATAGGGAACCTTTTTGCGAGACAAGTACAATAAGCTACATTTTATTTCTAAATTGTATTAAATAAGTCAAACACGTTCACACTACAAATTTGTAAATACACCTATTCAGGTTCCCCATTGTATCATTTGGGACGCTGAAGTGACGTGTCTTCAGATGTTCAATCAGTACACTATAAAGATGATGAGATGATATGTGCTATTTTGCTAATGTGACTCTCCTGAACTTCTGACTAACAACTGGAAGCTGGCATTTTTGGCTGTAGGTGTCCACTGTATACTGCAGGTTTTGAGTTGGTCTGGTCTGGATGTAATCTAGGTGATGAACTATAGTCCTTCACCTGCAGCAGGGTCTGTAAAACTGTGATTTCTGGACACCCTGATGACTGTAAACACAGCAGTTTTTATGATATATGGAGTTTTAGTATTCTTGCTGTCTCTCTGGTATAGTGGTCTCACCGAATAGTTGGATCAAGAACTATTGATCCCTAAGGCCCTTGGAGTAGGAGCTAAAGCATGGATTTTTTTTTCTGCTGGTGGATGATGTGTTGAAACTTTAATCCACATGCTTGTAAATTGCTGTACATTTTCGGTGCGGAATCCAAAATGAAAATCTGCAGCATTTCTGCCACATTTGTGTGTCATTGTGTGAATAATGATATTCTGTAGATATAGTATAATGGTGTTTTCACACGTGGCAGATCTTGTTGCAGAAGATTCTATGACTGAAAATCAGTGCCGTTCATCTGGGAGTATCTGGATGGGAAGCATATGGATTTCTCAAAGTCCCATTCAAATTAGTGGAATTGATTTTCAGTTGCAGAAATTTTTGCAGCAAAAACACTGAAGACACCCTAAGACCCCATCACAGGAAGGTCTAATGCTCATTGTCCACACCCCATTATTGTTAGGTGAGATTGGTGATATGACCATCTGAAGTCTGAACATTTTCCTTGAACTTGTTTGCTAAGCCTTTCCTTTTTCTTCCTATGGCAGCTGTATCTTGGTTTGCCTATCTGATATGAAATGTCTTACTATCAACTGCATGGAATATTAAACAGCATTTTCAACTTTTTGGAATAAAGATGGTCTTTTTAAACCAATTAATTGAAAATTTTGCATAGTCAAAAAATGTTTTACCCATCAGACCTCTTTAATTAGGATATATTAGATGTCCTAACAGTAAGTGGGTACATTACTCTTTAAATGGCCCTCAACTTTTTGGCGCACAAGAAGGTGCACACATGTCTCTCTGCTCTCTGACAACTTTGCTGTAAAACAGTCATTAAAAAGTAATTCCTTTTGGAATTATTTGCTTTGTTTCACACCCTGGCACCCTCAAACTTACTATAATTAGGACCCCTAAAATATGTTCTGCTGGAGGAGGTCTCTGGGGCATTAAAGAAGGCTTCTTTAAGAAGCCCCTTTACACCTTTATTAAACAACAAGGCACATCACACCCGGGAACAACTCCTTCTTTGCAGCTTTATTCAATTTATCTACATGTTTTGTTGGCTGAAAAAGTCAACTCTCAGTCCTGCTGGCACTATCAGTAGATGTGGCGCTGTCGTGTTAGTTAATTATTTCCTTCCTCAATAATGCTGAACAGATGGGTCACAATCAGACATAGATTGTTGGAGAGAACGGGACAAAGAATAAACATAAAACAATGTAGTTGGAGGGTGGTTTGAATGGGACACTTATCACAAAGGGTATTTCTTAATTTTTTTTTTCTGTTTTTCTTTTTCGTACAAAATATGGTCCTTCTGTAGCAGTTAGTGCAGACAGATAAACCTCCTATATACATAGGTAATCCTAAATCACTTTCAGTTTACTGCTGCTGTAAAGGAAAGATGATATCTGAAAGGTAATCCTCTTTATAATAATACATGTGGAATTGGGATAACGGTATGACAGCTCTATTTTTCTCTTGATAGGCCTTGATAAAGATGTCAATAGAAGAACATTGCACTCTTCATTGTAACTGAGTCACTACAGGGGGCTCTCTGTAGTCACAGTGAATGATCTGATTCAGAAAGTCAAGTGAGACCGTTGCTCACTATGCTAAACATCCAAACAAAGAGGAAGCTAAAGAGTCAGGACAGGAATTCAAATAAGGCTGGGTTCACATCTGCATTGTTCTGGTCACTGTATCTGACATACATGCCAACTTTTGGCCGGACAAAAAAACTATGCAGCCAGATCGCCACCTGATCTTATTATACATATACTAACTCAGTCATTAAAGGTGGTTTCAAATGTGGCAGAATTTCTGTGGATTTTAACTTTGGATTCCCCGAAGAAAATGAGCAGCAATTTACAGTGCAATGCATGTAAATGAAACTTTCAGTACATCATTCATCAGCAAACAAAAATAAAAATAAAAAATCCATGTTGAAATTAGACCATGTTGTAATTGTGCAATACCCCAGGCCTGGGGGTATCTGTAATTGTTTAGTATGTAATGTTAAAAATTTCCTGTTACACTGTACACCAGATGGGGTATGGTTAGCAATGGTTGGTACTAAGAAGGAGATCCGGTGGTGCATGGTGGGATCCGGCTATGCCAGATACAGTGAGCTCCAGCAGTCTGTTCCTCCACCTAAATGGAGTGACTTAAAAAAATGATATCCGGAAACCCATCCACCCGTTTTTTGTAAAAACAGCTGTTTATATGTGTATGTAAGAAAACATTTTTAATTGCAGTGTCCCATTAAAGGGGTTATCCAAGTTATATTTATTGATGACCTATCCTCAGGATAGGTCATCAATATCAGATCGGCGGGGGTGATGGGTGTCGGACCCCCGCCCATCTGATATTGATGAGCTATCCTATCAGCTGTTTGAAGAGGAGGCACGTGCCGTGCCAGTGCTGCCTCCTCTTCATTGTTTGCTCACTGTAACATATGTAGCGGTGAGCAGGTGTAATTACACCCATTCCGCCCCATTCTTTTTATACAAGTGTATGGGAGACAGCCGTCCCATTAAAATAAGATAGGCGGTGTTCCGACACCCGGCACCTCCGCTGCTGAGCAGAATCAGGAGAGCTCTATGCATCAGCCAGACAAGCCTTTGGTGGTGGTGGTGTTACAGTGTGGGCAGGTGTGTCTAGTCAATACAGAACTGTCCTACACTTTGTGAATGGTACCGTGACAAGCCCATACTACCTGAATAACACCATTACTCCAGTCATTGTGCCTCTGCATGAACAACACAGGCCTAATTTCATCTTCATGGATGAATTAACTTTCATCAGTGAACAGCACTGAGGTCCACTGGTCCCTGGTCCAGCGTAGATGCTCCCTGGCCCACGCAAGATGATGACACCTGTGGTCAGGTACTCTTGTAGGTCGTCTAGTATGCAGACCACGCTGATGTACATGGTTTTTGAATGGTCTGACGTGACACTTGGGTGCCTCTCACTTCCCTTAAATGTGCCTAGAGCTGTGTGGCATTCATCATCCAGTTTTGCAGTGCATTGTTCACAATGAAGCATTCATCAGTGTGGGATATGGTCAAAGGACGTCCACTTCTATGACTTTCTGTGACCCTTCCAGTCTCTTTATCTCTGTTGCAATTTGCTGATGACACTCTGTGACACTCTGAGCTCAGTGGCCACTTCCATCTGAGAACATCCTGCTTGAAGCCTTGTAATGGCGAGGTACTGTTGAGCAATTGTTAGGTGTTTTCTCGGTGTCAAAATGTGAACAGCATGATGAGGAGGACTACTTAAATACCAATTCTAATTGAACCAGGAAATTTATTGGGCGATTCATGGATCAAACACCTGTTGTGAATTTTGCCATTAAGCTCCTTGTTAGAGAACAGTAAGTTTTGCAAAAAGTGCTGAAACATTGAACAGTTGGACATGTGCATTCAAAACTTTAGCAACGTTCACATTACGTTCTCCTGTATTTTAGGTTCATCCTGAAATTTCACCCACAAGCCAAATATCCCTAACTTATTTTGAATTGTGTATTTATGTGCCGTAGCTTAAAATTTGTAAAAAGCCGATTAAGCTAGCATTAGTGTTTTGTATTACTACTATTACTGCAAATACTGCACCCAGGGCCACTATTAGTGAAGTTCAGCTATTACTACTCACAAAGGCTCAGCAAAAAAGCGACCTTCTGTATAATGACAACCACAACCAACCCATACAACCCAAGCTGTAGACTAAGTTACTGATATACATTTAGGGCTGGGTTATTTTGCAAAACAAAAACTTAATTATTTTTCATTTAAAGGGAACTTGTCATATTGAACATGGTATCTGAGCTGTAGGTAGCATGTGATGGAGCAGCAGGAGCTTAGCAGATTGATATAGTTTTATGGGGAAAGATTTAGTATAATTGTATTTCATTCATTTAAATTCCTGGTAATTTAAAGTCCAAGAAGTGGTCCTATCAGTGACTGACAGTCTATGACTGTGTATACAGAGATAGCTGTCAATCATTGATAGGACCGCCTCCTGGACTTCAAGGCTCAGAATGAGCAGGAATTTAAATGAATGAAATACATGTTATACAAAATCTTTCCCCGTAAACTATATATCAATATGCTTATCTCCTGCTCTATAACGTGCTGTCTGCAGATTATTTAGCATTTTCATGGTGACAGTTTCCCTTTAAGTGCAATTATAGATTTTTTTTTTGGCAATAGGTTTTTCATTTTTCTCTTGATGTAGCTGTATCAGAGCTTGTTTATGGGGTTAAAATTGTCATTATTTTGCATGCAATAATAGATTTAACAAGCTATTCAAACATTGTTTTTTACACTTTATATTTATGAGATTCACCGGGCGGGTTAACTAGCATGTTACTTTTATTCTCTTTTTTTCTCTTTTCTTATTTTTTTCCTCTCAATAGGGAAATTGGCTTTTATAAGCATCGGCATACCTTGTATATTAATGCATTACAGCCTATCACTATAACAGTGACAAGCTGTCTATTAGTTAGTGTCTGCATAGTAGTCTAATACACATACAGTCATGGCAGGCCTTTGTTAGGACCCCTGCTATCATGACAACGCATTGGCACCCTGGAAATTTCTTCACAGAGGACCAATGGTGATAAGGAGCCTCTGTGTACTTGTCTAGATGCTGCGGTCACCACGGCATCTAGGGAGTTAAATGGTCAGTATAGAAGTTACCGCCAATCGCAACGTTACCACAGGAGCCTGGCTACAGTCAGTGCTGGGTTTCCATTATAGCCGTGCAGCCTCTTCAGTCCCTGCCACCTGCGCCAGGATTAACGGCAGAGAGAGTACAGAGGCTGTGCTCATACAGTGCTCCAGACAATTTTCAAAAACCAAGATCATCAGACACTAAAAGAGCAAATGAATCCAATAAGTAGATCATCAATATCTAAAGATGGGCCATCATCATTTGGAGCCCCCAAAAATCCCTTTAATATAAAATGAAATTACACATTCCCTTTAATGTCACATGCTGGAGAGTTTACCATAGAAAAAAATACACCTGTGAAGTTTTATGCTGTCCTGTATGAATGTTCAGTTAAAAAAGATAACAGTATGTGCAAATGAATAGATTATCCTCATTTGACCTGAGATGATCTGTAAGTCCTATAGGAATGAAATCTATTCCTTTTCCCAGCACATGTGGAAAACATATGGCTATCGCAAAATCTAAATAAGCAAAATTTAGATTAAAAAAATACCAACATACAGTACAACTCAAGCTAAGCACAAGTTGTTTAGTAGTGACAATATAGTAAATGTAAATTCTAGCATATTAGTAATAGATATTAGAGATGAGCGAGTAGTGAAATATTCGAAAGTTCGAAATTCGATTCGAATAGACTGCGAAATTCGACTATTCGACCGGATATCGAATCCCATTAAA
Source organism: Rhinella marina (assembly GCA_900303285.1). Classification (NCBI taxonomy): domain Eukaryota; kingdom Metazoa; phylum Chordata; class Amphibia; order Anura; family Bufonidae; genus Rhinella; species Rhinella marina. Next base: position 2,965 of record ONZH01011816.1, on the reverse strand, counting down.
GTCTATGGGAAAAAAATGCTCGCCACTTGGAAATCTCAATTCGACCACTTGGAGGTCACCAAGTCCACCCTGGAACCTCAGAAAAGGATGCCAACACTGCTGGAATGCAACTGGGACAGCAGGGGAAGCATGTCTGGGTGCATATAACGCGCCCAAGTCGCACTATTACGCCACTATCACAGCCTCTCAACAATACACTCCAAAGACAATCTAACCTCTCTGTAAAGTGAGACCATACAAGGAAACCTTCTTTCCTCTACATTGCCATGGACCCCAAGCCAAACTAGACAAAAAAGAAGATAAAATTCTGCACCCCTTAAAATCACGTTGCCTATGACAACCACAGATGGCATAAGCAAAGGGGAAAGCAAATAGACCCCACCCCTAATTGTCATTGTGTGTGTGTGTGAGATGTGGTCAGACATGTCTTCTTTAAAATGTAAAAACAACTCAAACACATGCAGAAGCCTTAAAATGCCCAAATTGTTGGCGCTTGAGATGTCAGTCACCCGACCTGGCCCAGTGTCATGTCTAGCAGGTAAAGCAGTGGGGATGTTGAGGGATGCGTAGGACCGCAAAAGGCAGGAAGAGGCCGTGGGCTGGCCAGAGGCTCATGGAAAATTTTGTGGCGGCCCAAGAGGTGACACCTCTTAAAAATTATGTGGAGGCCCAAGAGGTGAGACCTCTTAAAAATTATGTGGAGGCCCAAGAGGTGAGACCTGTTAAACATTTTGTGGAGGCCCAAGAGGTGAGACGTATTAAAAATTATGTGGAGGCCCAAGAGGGGAGACCCGTTAAAAATTATGTGGAGGCCCAAGAGGTGAGACCTCTTAAAAATTATGTGGAGGCCCAAGAGGTGAGACCTCTTAAACATTTTGTGCAGGCCCAAGAGGTGAGACCTCTTAAAAATTATGTGGAGGCCCAAGAGGTGAGACCTCTTAAACATTTTGTGGAGGCCCAAGAGGTGAGACGTATTAAAAATTATGTGGAGGCCCAAGAGGGGAGACCTGTTAAAGATTTTGTGGAGGCCCAAGAGGTGAGACCTCTTAAAAATTATGTGGAGGCCCAAGAGGTGAGACCTCTTAAAAATTATGTGGAGGCCCAAGAGGTGAGACCTCTTAAACATTTTGTGGAGGCCCAAGAGGTGAGACCTCTTAAAAATTATGTGGAGGCCCAAGAGGTGAGACCTGTTAAAGATTTTGTGGAGGCCCAAGAGGTGAGACGTATTAAAAATTATGTGGAGGCCCAAGAGGGAGACCTGTTAAAGATTTTGTGGAGGCCCAAGAGGTGAGACGTATTAAAAATTATGTGGAGGCCCAAGAGGGGAGACCTGTTAAAGATTTTGTGGAGGCCCAAGAGGTGAGACGTATTAAAAATTATGTGGAGGCCCAAGAGGGGAGACCTGTTAAAGATTTTGTGGAGGCCCAAGAGGTGAGACCTCTTAAAAATTATGTGGAGGCCCAAGAGGTGAGACCTCTTAAAAATTATGTGGAGGCCCAAGAGGTGAGACTGTTAAAGATTTTGTGGAGGCCCAAGAGGGGAGACCTCTTAAAAATTATGTTGGAGGCCCAAGAGGTGAGACCTCTTAAACATTTTGTGGAGGCCCAAGAGGTGAGACCTCTTAAACATTTTGTGGAGGCCAAGAGATGAGACCTCTTAAAAAATTATGTGGAGGCCCAAGAGGTGAGACCTGTTAAAGATTTTGTGGAGGCCCAAGAGGTGAGACCTCTTAAAAATTATGTGGAGGCCCAAGAGGTGAGACCTCTTAAACATTTTGTGGAGGCCCAAGAGGTGAGACGTATTAAAATTATGTGGAGGCCCAAGAGGGGAGACCTGTTAAAGATTTTGTGGAGGCCCAAGAGGTGAGACGTATTAAAAATTATGTGGAGGCCCAAGAGGTGAGACCTCTTAAAAATTATGTGGAGGCCCAAGAGGTGAGACCTGTTAAAGATTTTGTGGAGGCCCAAGAGGTGAGACCTCTTAAAAATTATGTGGAGGCCCAAGAGGTGAGACCTCTTAAACATTTTGTGGAGGCCCAAGAGGTGAGACCTCTTAAACATTTTTGTGGAGGCCAAGAGATGAGACCTCTTAAAAATTATGTGGAGGCCCAAGAGGTGAGACCTGTTAAAGATTTTGTGGAGGCCCAAGAGGTGAGACCTCTTAAAAATTATGTGGAGGCCCAAGAGGTGAGACCTCTTAAACATTTTGTGGAGGCCCAAGAGGTGAGACGTATTAAAAATTATGTGGAGGCCCAAGAGGGGAGACCTGTTAAAGATTTTGTGGAGGCCCAAGAGGTGAGACGTATTAAAAATTATGTGGAGGCCCAAGAGGGGAGACCCGATAAAAATTATGTGGAGGCCCAAGAGGTGACACCTCTTAAAAATTATGTGGAGGCCCAAGAGGTGAGACCTGTTAAAGATTTTGTGGAGGCCCAAGAGGTGAGACGTATTAAAAATTATGTGGAGGCCCAAGAGGGGAGACCTGTTAAAGATTTTGTGGAGGCCCAAGAGGTGAGACGTATTAAAAATTATGTGGAGGCCCAAGAGGGGAGACCTGTTAAAGATTTTGTGGAGGCCCAAGAGGTGAGACGTATTAAAAATTATGTGGAGGCCCAAGAGGGGAGACCTGTTAAAGATTTTGTGGAGGCCCAAGAGGTGAGACCTGTTAAACATTTTGTGGAGGCCCAAGAGGTGAGACGTATTAAAAATTATGTGGAGGCCCAAGAGGGGAGACCTCTTAAAAATTATGTGGAGGCCCAAGAGGTGAGACCTCTTAAACATTTTGTGGAGGCCCAAAGAGGCCCAATTTTTCTGATTTACGGACCAATTCTACGGCGGTTAAGGAGGAGGAGGAGGAGGTGGAGGAGGAAATGGCACTTCATACACATGGCACTTCACTTTTGGCTGCTTTCCACTGTTGGAGAAGCAAAGTCCGGGTCAATCCACTTGCTGTTCATTTTGATTAG